>CM060623.1:34059221-34099221 GCA_030578275.1 Meda fulgida
TAAAACTTAAACAAGAGCAAATATCTGGCAGTGGAGACAGAAAAAAAACATTAATTCAAAGTGAAACAAGATTATTTTTTCCGACTATTTGTTCTTGTTTTAAGCACAAACTCACTTTATTTTGATTCATTTCAAATTTCAGTCATTGTGCTTCTCCTGTAAATGTTTCTTGATTTAAGTCACATTTATTTATACAGCGCTTTCACAACACAGTCTCAGAGCAGCTTTACAGAGAGAACAGGACAATAATGTGTTTCTAGAAGAAAATAGCGTCTCAGTCCAGCTTAAGTGAGTTCAGTGATGCTGCATTTCTGTTGTAAAAAAGTTATTAATTTAGTTCATGTATATATATATATATATCCGCTCTGGAGTAAAGCGTGATGTCATCGTCCAGCTCAGTTCTTGTATAATCGTGTCAATGCAGGAGAGCAATAATATTGCTGGATATTAAAGTAAATGTTAAAATGTTACATTATTTTAAGAAAACGAGGCGCTGAGGAAGATGTTTTGCAGGGTAAGTCACCACAGTAAAACAGCGCCGGGACGGTTTAGTCTAGTCTACGAATGTCACATGACTCAGTACTCACAACATCTCTGTGTCGCCAAACACGGATTTTCAAATCAAGCTTCTGAATTCACGCGAAAAAATAAAACAAGTTTATGTATATCTGTCCATGTGTGTCCAACTGTCGCTCAGATCGTGTCAGAGGTCAAGCGGCTGACCTTTAGTGTGTGTGTGTGTGTGTGTGTGTGTTTTTCCTCACGCTTTTATCCATTGCATTGAAGTGACAAATTTACAGTCAAACCTCATTTATTCAGACACCTTCAGCATTTCTCTCACCATCAGTTTATTCACTGGTTTAGAAAATGGTGATATTGGAAAAAGTGGATATGTCACTGGTTTTGTCCGTCCTTCTGTTAGACTCACACATGAATTATGTTGAATATCTGTCAGCTGGTAAATGTAACTACACAATTAGAGAATACCAGTTTAGCTCCACCAGTGAGCAAGCAATGCTTCATGTTGTTCAGTCTGTGTGTAAAAGAGCATTAGCAGTTTCAGAAAAACACTGAAGAAAACAAGATCAGCTCAAAGTGGCGCATTCATTTTAAGGCCCATATTTTTACTGTATGAAGAATATTTGGGTGTAATATGTCACTTTATTTTGCTCTCCTCACTTACAGAAATGAACTATAGTGTCCTCACACACTAGTGAATGAATGGTGTCTGAATAACGTTTAGTTTGACTGTATATTTGATCAGTTCCTGCATTCGTGGATCGAACCCTTGACATCAGTGTTGCAAGCGCATGCAGGACCATCATCAGTGTTCTGCACTGACACACACACTCACCTCCCACAAGTGTCGTGAGTTCCTGACGGGCCCCGACTGCAGCTTCTCCAGCGTGAGCGGGACGCCCTGGAAGGGCCCGATCCACGTTCCCTGTGGGATCCGCTGGGCCGCACAGATGCCGTAGCCGAGGCCCGGGACGGTGCTGGTGCACAGACACACCTCTCGAGGCAGATCCCGGAGCCAGTCCGGGACGTCCGGTGTGGGGACGGGCCCCGAGGAGCCGCTGGTGCCCACCAGCCGCCGCAGCGAGTGCAGGGGTCCGTGCATCGGGCACTCTCCGTTACGGTTATCAGCACACATGTCACAGCCTTCGGGACACACACACCAGCCCGTTACACACACACACACACAGATGGGACCCTGAACGGCCCTTCACTGAGGCACACACAACTTTAAATTGTCTCTCTGTGAGACGATCCATGAAGACATTCCTTCTGTGGCTCAAACCATCATGGAGACTTTAAATCTAAAGCTTTGTAGCAAAGATAGAGCTTGTTTCTCAGCATGATGCTAATGTGCTGATATTTGTGTGTGTGTTTTTTGATGTTGTTCCACGACTTAGAAAAATTACTTAGAAAAGATCATTTCTAATTTGCATTATTTCTTCGTCACATGCACACAACTTTAAATTGTCCCTCTGTCAGCTGTGCGTGAAGACATTCCGGTTACACTTTATTATACGCTGTCATTGTTACAGTGTAATTATATATTTAAGTTCTGACTAATATTAATTAACTACATGTACTTACTATAGGGTTAGGGGAGGATTAGGATTTGTTTGAGGGTTTGTTGCATGTAATTATGCATCATTACTATGGTAAGTAACATATTTAACAACTGTAAAATAAAGTCCTTCTTCAAACCATCATGGAGACTTTACATCTAAAGCTTTGTTCAGAAAATAGAGCTTGTTTCTCATCGTGATGGTTGTGCTAATATTTGTGTTGTGCACTTTCTGCAAAAATATTATACAACTCAAATGAAATTAGATCATATCTTATTCGCATTATTTCTTCAGCGCATGCACACAAACTTTAAATTGTGCATGAAGATATTTATTCTGTGAATGAAAAAAATCATGAATTAAGATTTTTCATACATTTTTCATGAATAAAACTGTTCCAAAAATGAATGAATTTTTTTTTTGAATTGCATGACTGAGAAAACGACTGAATTAAATTGTTTATACCATGTAATGACTCTTAAAAGATGATTAAACGCATTTGAACACGTGCTGCTCATTAAACTGCACTATAGAAATAAAGCGCGCGGTTCAATGCAGAATTTGATTCAGTTTTCTAATCATCTTATTTTGTTCTGTGCGTCAGAATATTGTGTGCATCTGAAATTCCTCATGCGATCACCCAAATGTTGTGAAGCACATGTGTTGGTGTGTGTAAACGAGCTCCTCTGCTGTGAAATATGAGCTCGGGAACGCGCGTAGATAAAGCAGTCTCGTGCCCCGGGAGACGCGCATGTCCGCGCGGGGATGATGAATGTGGCCGATGGAGAGATCGATCAGTGATCCGGACTCACTCTACAAAACTATACAGCAATTAATTGTGTGTTGTCCGCTCATCCTTCATGTGCTCCTGCGTTTATCGATGAAGATCTGCTGATCACTCACACATCACACACACCTCACATCACACACACCTCACATCACACACCTCACGCGCTCTTTAGTTCACGACGGAATATAACGCAAATCATCTGCGCAATTAATAAAGATTCAATTCAGAGTCGCTAAAAAAGATCTCAGTTGCTGACATTGACAATACGTGCAATTATCACATATTCGATAAGATACTTAATAAAAATTTTTTTTGAAAACATAGACTAAAATAAGTCAATTTAAATATACAAATCAGTTAAAACATTAAATAAATGTTTCATTAAATATGTGTTTTAAAATAAAGCCGAGATCAAAACGAGCGTTTTCTTCAGTGTGAATATATTTTTATTCTATTTCTATTCATTTTAATTTGTTTTCATTTCCTTAATTTAGGTGAATAATTTCAGCATTTTCGTGTTAACTGTCGCGCGCTGAAAATGTCGCGCGATGATCCGGATAATAAAACAACTCTAAAATCAATTTGATCACTATAGAATTCACTTAAATCCGCTGCACAACACACTGTTTAGCCTAGCCTACTGCAAAAATAACTCGCTTAAAAAAAAGATTAACTAGCACTTGCACTAATGTTATTTTACTATAAAACTAAATTATTCAAAGATTTTTTTCCCTACACTTTATGTCATTGTTATAGTGCAATTAAATATTAAAGTACTGAGTAATATTACGCAACAACATGAACGGATAGGATTAGGATTTGGTTGAGGGTTTGTTGCATATGTACTAATTATGCATAATTTACTGTCATTACTATGGTAAGTAGGCCTACATGTATTATATGTGACAAGGACACTGTAAAATAAAATGTTACCGTGTGTTTTCTAAATACATTAATACACAACATCACATAAATTGACATTTTCCCCGATAACGTTTTGAAACAGCGCTCACTTAGTTAAAAACTCCCAAAAATAATGTTCTTCACGGTCCTGTTTTTTCAAGATCATTCGGATCCTTCGAGTTATAGGTTATAGGCTACTGTAGGATATTTGTGATGCTTTGTTATCCGTCTTTCAAATGTGTTTTTAAAGCATCAGATTTGTGATGTTTTAGAGAATTAAAAGTTCCCATGCACGACCAGCCACTGAAACCATTTCTTCTTTATAACCGGACCCGGTGACGCTTTTATTGTACTGTGTCTTTATCACACATAACTGTAAATTCTACATGCAGTTGTTCATGCAACTAACCCTAAACATAACCCTACGTGCATGATGTTAATTGATATTAGGCCTTTAGGCTACTTAAATGCATAATTAAAATAAAGTGTGAGCCCGATTTCTCGTGGACGCTTTTTATTCTACAATGTGTATGTTACACATATAGATAGGCAACTTGAAAACAGTCAATTATGCATGCAATTATACATGCAACTAACCCTAAACATAACCCTAAGTGCGTGTTGTTAACTGATGTTACTTGAATGCATGCTTGAAATAAAGCATGAGCGACTCGTGTGTCGTGTGTGTCGTGCACGAGTGCTCACGGTTATTGGCGTCTCCGTTGCTGTTGTTGACCGGGATGATCTCCATCCTCTGCTGACCGTACAGATAATAGTCCAGTTCCTCAGAGCTCAGCTTCAGTCGCGAGCCTTTGTCATTCTTAAAGTTGGACGACAAACAAAGTTCTTTGGCTTGAGAAGCGGCTCCGGCGTCGAACAGCGCGTGACCGTGGGAGCGCGCGGGGGACTCGGTGGACGAGCTCGAGCTCACGGAGATCAGGCTGGCTCTCGGAAGCGGCACCGGCACCGGGTTCTGCGGGAACAGCTGCTGCCAGTGCTGGATGTAGGTCGGGTCCACTTTGAGGAAAGCAGAACCGCTGGGCTCGCTCGGCTTCAGCATGTCCGACACCGATGAGGGATGATGGACTCTCATGTGCTCTTCTCACTGAAGAATCGATCTAGAACCAGCTCAACTTCACTAGAACAACAAGAAGTGGAGAAGCCGAGATGTTCTGCGCCTCATGTTTGTGTTGATCGCGAGTAAAGACACACTAACCCTGTCAGAAGAGTCCAGGCTGTGACTCCGGGACGCTCACATCAGCGCGCGCACGCGCCCTCCGCCCACTCTCACGCACATCGCGCGGGCACGTGCCCCTGGACAGACGGACAGACGCAGAACAGAAGTGAAGCTGAGCATCTGTCTCACTCACGCCGGTTTGATTCATCATTCCATTTTTTTTTTTTTTTGTGAAGAAAAAGAATTTTAAGCAGCGCATTGGACAGTCGGAAAGTCGCTCACTCTTAAAAATGAAGGTGGTTTTCGCAGTGATGACAACCATTTTTGGAACCTTTCCTAAAATAACACTTGGTAACACCTTATTTAAATGTCCTCGTTACATATGTTACATGTACAATGCATGCAACTAACCCTAAACCAACCCCTATAGTTGCTTAATATAATTACACTGTAACAATGACACCTTAAAACAAAGTGTAACCGAACATTTATTCCTGGTGTGAAGAACATTTAATAATCTATTTAATCTCATGCGCAATGGAAAGATTCGATGTTTGAGGTTCTTCATAGAAACATCGACACCAATGAATTTTTTTTCTCGCGTGATAGAATCATAAATGATCGTCAGAATGTTATAGCTGTTTTAGTTTGCATGATTCATGCAATATTTCCTCGCACTGGATAAGCGAGTAACTCGTTCTCGGTTCCCAGCCTGTCTTGAGAAACTTCCAGCTGTCTGGAAAGCCTCGGGATCTGAATGTGGGGCATTTACAGCAGAGGAGGGGTGGATGTTTTGACTGGCAATATTCTGACAGGCCCATTCGTCATCCAGAAGTCTCTGTAGATTGATAACGAACCAAAACACAAACATAATCGTCTGAAAATGAATTCTTGTCTACAAATGCATTTCACCCTTAAAGAATGTGAGCAATAACAACCCGTGCAGATTTAGATTTTTCGCATGGATATAACGATAGAGTTCCAAAAACCGTGCAATTATCATTAAAAATAAATTAAATTGGGCTTTTATTTAATTGCATTATTAGTAATATTATTTAGATAGCAATAATAAATGTCAAATACCTCAACATAATTTATAGTTGTCATACTTCTAAATAACATTGCCATTATGACACTGTATTGGTGTTTTTATTCATTGATAAACGAGCGGAGAAATAAAGTGCACTCGAGGGGCCGCGCGGATCGATACATTAACTGCCCAAATATATCATTTTCTGTGCCAAAAAAGCGGATTATTAAAGCTTGGGCTTCATTTGTATATTTTGAGAGCGTGAAGAAACGTGTTTAGGTGTGTGTTTTTCATTAACATAGACTGCTGTTTGACATTCACTTAGACCCTTCGCATCTCTCGTTAATTAATTCCTCTGATGGCTGAAAGACAAATGAACGCGCGTCTGACAGGAGTCCGATACACACTCAGCCAGCGCCTCTTATTATAGTTTTAAGGTCACGGGTTGCTGAGTATATAATTCATTAATATAGACGTATATTCAGATGGGAGTTGATGCTCGTCCTGTTGTTGCAACTCATATTTATAATAAATTGCCTGTTAATAATCCGCACTACAAATAAGAGATTTATGGAACTGCCGCGAGTGTGTTTTACATCAGTCTATTAATGATACAAAAACGCTTTTGCTATTTATCCATTAACAAAACTCTTTTTGTGTCACTTTATAGAGAGATAAAGTCAACTCAGTCAGACTCTTCTGGTGTTTTCCTTTCCTGTGACAATATTAGTATAGTCAACTCACAATAATGCATGCTTTAATACGATAGTAAAATAATAGGATCGATATTATCTGATCAACTCATTAGGCGCGTGTGTGATTTACTGCCCATTTGCATTGACTCTAATGATCTGCATTGAATATTTAAATGTGAGGCTGTCATTCTGTCAGAGGGGGCGCGCGAGAGCCTGTCAACGTCATCACACTCACACACGTCAACATCTCATTTGCATTATTAACTAGTCCTGAGCAACGATTAACCGCATCCAAAATAAAGGTTTGTGTTTACATAATATATGTGTGTGCTGTGTATAATTATTTTGTATATATAAATACACACATATGCATGTATATCTTTAAGAAAAAAATATTTATATATAAAATATATATATATAATATAAATGATGTATAAACATATATATATATATATATACATGCAAATATTTCTTAAATATATAGGCTATAATATATACATGCATATGTGTGTTTTTACAAAATAATGACACGGTAGAAAATAACTTATTTTTGATGTGATTATTCGCTGCCCAGCACTAATTATTATTATTATGTTATTGCCATTTTATTTAAAAGTATTTGAAAAATGCACTTGCGTACTTGAGTTTGATTGAAGCAGACATCTGCATGATGCTTTACAGCAGTATCTCAGCCGCCGGTGAAGCTCATCTCTGGCCTTCAGTGAAGATGAGGATCTGAAGACCTCGTTCTCCTCCTGTCCTCCTCGATTCAGTGCAGTGACTGAAGCTCGAAGCGCTGAGTCTGTGTGTGTAACCCGTCCTGACAACAGCTGAACCTGGAGAAACTGCAATCAGTGTCACTGTATGAGCCACTAAACCAGTGTGTGGAAGAGCTCTCATCTTCGTGCTTTAAAGACCACTAAACCAGCGTGTGGAAGAGACCTCATCTTCATGCTTTAAAGACCACTAAACCAGCGTGAGGAAGAGCTCTCATCTTCATGCTTTAAAGACCACTAAACCAGCGTGAGGAAGAGCTCTCATCTTTGTGCTTTAAAGACCACTAAACCAGCGTATGGAAGAGCTCTCATCTTCATGCTTTAAAGACCACTAAACCAGCGTGTGGAAGAGCTCTCATCTTCATGCTTTAAAGACCACTAAACCAGTGTGTGGAAGAGCTCTCATCTTCATGCTTTAAAGACCACTAAACCAGCGTGAGGAAGAGCTCTCATCTTCATGCTTTAAAGACCACTAAACCAGCGTGAGGAAGAGCTCTCATCTTCATGCTTTAAAGACCACTAAACCAGCGTGTGGAAGAGCTCTCATCTTCGTGCTTTAAAGACCACTAAACCAGCGTGAGGAAGAGCTCTCATCTTCATGCTTTAAAGACCACTAAACCAGTGTGAGGAAGAGCTCTCATCTTCATGCTTTAAAGACCACTAAACCAGCGTGTGGAAGAGACCTCATCTTCATGCTTTAAAGACCACTAAACCAGCGTGAGGAAGAGCTCTCATCTTCGTGCTTTAAAGACCACTAAACCAGCGTGAGGAAGAGCTCTCATCTTCATGCTTTAAAGACCACTAAACCAGTGTGAGGAAGAGCTCTCATCTTCATGCTTTAAAGACCACTAAACCAGCGTGTGGAAGAGCTCTCATCTTCATGCTTTAAAGACCACTAAACCAGTGTGTGGAAGAGCTCTCATCTTCATGCTTTAAAGACCACTAAACCAGCGTGAGGAAGAGCTCTCATCTTCATGCTTTAAAGACCACTAAACCAGCGTGAGGAAGAGCTCTCATCTTCATGCTTTAAAGACCACTAAACCAGCGTGTGGAAGAGCTCTCATCTTCGTGCTTTAAAGACCACTAAACCAGCGTGAGGAAGAGCTCTCATCTTCATGGTTTAAAGACCACTAAACCAGCGTGAGGAAGAGCTCTCATCTTCATGCTTTAAAGACCACTAAACCAGCGTGAGGAAGAGCTCTCATCTTCATGCTTTAAAGACCACTAAACCAGCGTGAGGAAGAGCTCTCATCTTCATGGTTTAAAGACCACTAAACCAGCGTGAGGAAGAGCTCTCATCTTCGTGCTTTAAAGACCACTAAACCAGCGTGTGGAAGAGCTCTCATCTTCGTGCTTTAAAGACCACTAAACCAGCGTGAGGAAGAGCTCTCATCTTCGTGCTTTAAAGACCACTAAACCAGCGTGAGGAAGAGCTCTCATCTTCGTGCTTTAAAGACCACTAAACCAGCGTGAGGAAGAGCTCTCATCTTCATGCTTTAAAGACCACTAAACCAGCGTGAGGAAGAGCTCTCATCTTCATGCTTTAAAGACCACTAAACCAGCGTGTGGAAGAGCTCTCATCTTCGTGCTTTAAAGACCACTAAACCAGCGTGAGGAAGAGCTCTCATCTTCGTGCTTTAAAGACCACTAAACCAGCGTGAGGAAGAGCTCTCATCTTCGTGCTTTAAAGACCACTAAACCAGCGTGAGGAAGAGCTCTCATCTTCGTGCTTTAAAGACCACTAAACCAGCGTGAGGAAGAGCCCTCATCTTCGTGCTTTAAAGACCACTAAACCAGCGTGAGGAAGAGCTCTCATCTTCGTGCTTTAAAGACCACTAAACCAGCGTGAGGAAGAGCTCTCATCTTCGTGCTTTAAAGACCACTAAACCAGCGTGAGGAAGAGCCCTCATCTTCATGCTTTAAAGACCACTAAACCAGCGTGAGGAAGAGCTCTCATCTTCGTGCTTTAAAGACCACTAAACCAGCGTGAGGAAGAGCACTCATCTTCGTGCTTGAAAGACCACTAAACCAGCGTGTGGAAGAGCTCTCATCTTCGTGCTTTAAAGACCACTAAACCAGTGTGTGGAAGAGCTCTCATCTTCGTGCTTTAAAGACCACTAAACCAGCGTGAGGAAGAGCTCTCATCTTCATGCTTTAAAGACCACTAAACCAGCGTGAGGAAGAGCTCTCATCTTCATGCTTTAAAGACCACTAAACCAGCGTGTGGAAGAGCTCTCATCTTCGTGCTTTAAAGACCACTAAACCAGCGTGAGGAAGAGCTCTCATCTTCGTGCTTTAAAGACCACTAAACCAGCGTGAGGAAGAGCTCTCATCTTCGTGCTTTAAAGACCACTAAACCAGCGTGAGGAAGAGCTCTCATCTTCGTGCTTTAAAGACCACTAAACCAGCGTGAGGAAGAGCCCTCATCTTCGTGCTTTAAAGACCACTAAACCAGCGTGAGGAAGAGCTCTCATCTTCGTGCTTTAAAGACCACTAAACCAGCGTGAGGAAGAGCCCTCATCTTCGTGCTTGAAAGACCACTAAACCAGCGTGTGGAAGAGCTCTCATCTTCGTGCTTTAAAGACCACTAAACCAGTGTGTGGAAGAGCTCTCATCTTCGTGCTTTAAAGACCACTAAACCAGCGTGAGGAAGAGCTCTCATCTTCGTGCTTTAAAGACCACTAAACCAGCGTGAGGAAGAGCTCTCATCTTCGTGCTTTAAAGACCACTAAACCAGCGTGTGGAAGAGCTCTCATCTTCGTGCTTTAAAGACCACTAAACCAGCGTGTGGAAGAGCTTTCATCTTCGTGCTTTAAAGACCACTAAACCAGCGTGAGGAAGAGCTCTCATCTTCATGCTTTAAAGACCACTAAACCAGTGTGTGGAAGAGCTCTCATCTTCGTGCTTTAAAGACCACTAAACTAGCGTGAGGAAGAGCTCTCATCTTCGTGCTTTAAAGACCACTAAACCAGCGTGAGGAAGAGCCCTCATCTTCGTGCTTGAAAGACCACTAAACCAGCGTGTGGAAGAGCTCTCATCTTCGTGCTTTAAAGACCACTAAACCAGGGTGTGGAAGAGCTCTCATCTTCGTGCTTTAAAGACCACTAAACCAGCGTGAGGAAGAGCTCTCATCTTCGTGCTTTAAAGACCACTAAACCAGCGTGAGGAAGAGCTCTCATCTTCGTGCTTTAAAGACCACTAAACCAGCGTGTGGAAGAGCTCTCATCTTCGTGCTTTAAAGACCACTAAACCAGCGTGTGGAAGAGCTCTCATCTTCATGCTTTAAAGACCACTAAACCAGCATGAGGAAGAGCTCTCATCTTCATGCTTTAAAGACCACTAAACCAGTGTGTGGAAGAGCTCTCATCTTCGTGCTTTAAAGACCACTAAACTAGCGTGAGGAAGAGCTCTCATCTTCGTGCTTTAAAGACCACTAAACCAGTGTGTGGAAGAGCTCTCATCTTCATGCTTTAAAGACCACTAAACCAGTGTGTGGAAGAGCTCTCATCTTCGTGCTTTAAAGACCACTAAACTAGCGTGAGGAAGAGCTCTCATCTTCGTGCTTTAAAGACCACTAAACCAGTGTGTGGAAGAGCTCTCATCTTCATGCTTTAAAGACCACTAAACCAGTGTGTGGAAGAGCTCTCATCTTCATGCTTTAAAGACCACTAAACCAGTGTGTGGAAGAGCTCTCATCTTCGTGCTTTAAAGACCACTAAACCAGCGTGAGGAAGAGCTCTCATCTTCATGCTTTAAAGACCACTAAACCAGCGTGAGGAAGAGCTCTCATCTTCATGCTTTAAAGACCACTAAACCAGTGTGTGGAAGAGCTCTCATCTTCATGCTTTAAAGACCACTAAACCAGCGTGTGGAAGAGCTCTCATCTTCGTGCTTTAAAGACCACTAAACCAGCGTGAGGAAGAGCTCTCATCTTCATGCTTTAAAGACCACTAAACCAGCGTGAGGAAGAGCTCTCATCTTCATGCTTTAAAGACCACTAAACCAGTGTGTGGAAGAGCTCTCATCTTCATGCTTTAAAGACCACTAAACCAGCATGTGGAAGAGCTCTCATCTTCATGCTTTAAAGACCACTAAATCAGCGTGAGGAAGAGCTCTCATCTTCATGGTTTAAAGACCACTAAACCAGCGTGAGGAAGAGCTCTCATCTTCATGCTTTAAAGACCACTAAACCAGCGTGTGGAAGAGCTCTCATCTTCATGCTTTAAAGACCACTAAACCAGCGTGTGGAAGAGCTCTCATCTTCATGCTTTAAAGACCACTAAACCAGCGTGTGGAAGAGCTCTCATCTTCATGCTTTAAAGACCACTAAACCAGCGTGAGGAAGAGCTCTCATCTTCATGCTTTAAAGACCACTAAACCAGCGTGAGGAAGAGCTCTCATCTTCATGCTTTAAAGACCACTAAACCAGCGTGAGGAAGAGCTCTCATCTTCATGCTTTAAAGACCACTAAACCAGCGTGTGGAAGAGCTCTCATCTTCATGCTTTAAAGACCACTAAACCAGTGTGAGGAAGAGCTCTCATCTTCATGCTTTAAAGACCACTAAACCAGTGTGAGGAAGAGCTCTCATCTTCATGCTTTAAAGACCACTAAACCAGCGTGTGGAAGAGCTCTCATCTTCATGCTTTAAAGACCACTAAACCAGCGTGAGGAAGAGCTCTCATCTTCATGCTTTAAAGACCACTAAACCAGCGTGAGGAAGAGCTCTCATCTTCGTGCTTTAAAGACCACTAAACTAGTGTGAGGAAGAGCTCTCATCTTCATGCTTTAAAGACCACTAAACCAGCGTGAGGAAGAGCTCTCATCTTCATGCTTTAAAGACCACTAAATCAGCGTGAGGAAGAGCTCTCATCTTCATGCTTTAAAGACCACTAAACCAGCATGTGGAAGAGCTCTCATCTTCATGCTTTAAAGACCACTAAATCAGCGTGAGGAAGAGCTCTCATCTTCATGGTTTAAAGACCACTAAACCAGCGTGAGGAAGAGCTCTCATCTTCATGCTTTAAAGACCACTAAACCAGCGTGTGGAAGAGCTCTCATCTTCATGCTTTAAAGACCACTAAACCAGCGTGTGGAAGAGCTCTCATCTTCATGCTTTAAAGACCACTAAACCAGCGTGTGGAAGAGCTCTCATCTTCGTGCTTTAAACACCACTAAACCAGCGTGAGGAAGAGCTCTCATCTTCGTGCTTTAAAGACCACTAAACCAGCGTGAGGAAGAGCTCTCATCTTCATGCTTTAAAGACCACTAAACCAGCGTGAGGAAGAGCTCTCATCTTCATGCTTTAAAGACCACTAAACCAGCGTGAGGAAGAGCTCTCATCTTCATGCTTTAAAGACCACTAAACCAGTGTGAGGAAGAGCTCTCATCTTCATGCTTTAAAGACCACTAAACCAGCGTGAGGAAGAGCTCTCATCTTCATGCTTTAAAGACCACTAAACCAGCGTGAGGAAGAGCTCTCATCTTCATGCTTTAAAGACCACTAAACCAGCGTGAGGAAGAGCTCTCATCTTCATGCTTTAAAGACCACTAAACCAGCGTGAGGAAGAGCTCTCATCTTCATGCTTTAAAGACCACTAAACCAGCGTGAGGAAGAGCTCTCATCTTCATGCTTTAAAGACCACTAAACCAGCGTGTGGAAGAGCTCTCATCTTCATGCTTTAAAGACCACTAAACCAGTGTGAGGAAGAGCTCTCATCTTCATGCTTTAAAGACCACTAAACCAGTGTGAGGAAGAGCTCTCATCTTCATGCTTTAAAGACCACTAAACCAGCGTGAGGAAGAGCTCTCATCTTCATGCTTTAAAGACCACTAAACCAGCGTGTGGAAGAGCCCTCATCTTCATGCTTTAAAGACCACTAAACCAGCGTGAGGAAGAGCTCTCATCTTCATGCTTTAAAGACCACTAAACCAGCGTGAGGAAGAGCTCTCATCTTCATGCTTTAAAGACCACTAAACCAGCGTGAGGAAGAGCCCTCATCTTTATGCTTTAAAGACCACTAAACCAGCGTGAGGAAGAGCTCTCATCTTCATGCTTTAAAGACCACTAAACCAGCGTGTGGAAGAGCTCTCATCTTCATGCTTTAAAGACCACTAAACCAGCGTGTGGAAGAGCTCTCATCTTCATGCTTTAAAGACCACTAAACCAGTGTGAGGAAGAGCTCTCATCTTCGTGCTTTAAAGACCACTAAACCAGCGTGTGGAAGAGCTCTCATCTTCATGCTTTAAAGACCACTAAACCAGCGTGTGGAAGAGCTCTCATCTTCATGCTTTAAAGACCACTAAACCAGCGTGTGGAAGAGCTCTCATCTTCATGCTTTAAAGACCACTAAACCAGCGTGAGGAAGAGCTCTCATCTTCGTGCTTTAAAGACCACTAAACCAGTGTGAGGAAGAGCTCTCATCTTCATGCTTTAAAGACCACTAAACCAGCGTGAGGAAGAGCCCTCATCTTCATGCTTTAAAGACCACACTTCAATTATGAGCGCGCTTCTGTGCGCCTACATTGTTTTTATTTCCCTTTTTTCACGTCAGCAATAATCTGCCAAGTGTCTTTGAAAAGAGATCAAACTTCAGTCTGTGCTTTAAAGCATTCAAGATTTACCAGTTTAAGTTGGAAATTAAATTTTCAGGTCTATGCTCTAAACGTGAATAAATGGATTATAAATACAGCGTAAATGTTCTTGACATTAAGAAAAAAAGGTTCTTTTAGGAACTGATTGCTGAAAGCCTTGAGTGCGTTACGCCTGCGGGCCGAAGCTCTACATGTCAGTACCAGCGGTTTAATGAAGCGCCACTCGACCTGATTAAGGGCCGGGGCCCCAGACTGTGTGAATAAACCAGATCACGACAGGCCCCAAACATAAGAGTGCTAATAAAAAGCGTGATTTTTAGTTCTACGCAAATAAAGGTTCCAAAAGTTTTTTTTCTCACAAAGATGCCATGAAAGATCCATTTCTGGTTCCCCAAAGAACCTTTCAGTCTTCAGTTTTCATCTTAGTATGAAGAATATTTAATAATATACACTCTTAAAAATAAAGCTTCTTTAGTGATGTTGATGGTTCCATGAAGAACCGTTAACATCCACTGAATCTTTCCATTTCACAAAAGCTCTTTATAGTGGAAAAGGTTCTTTAGATTGTTTAATGTTTCTCTTGGGGAACCTGCAAAAAAAACTTTTGGGATCTTTATTTTTAAGTGTATTCATTCAGTTTCTGTTGTTTTTTAGATGGCAAAATTATTACTCTTATTTATTCGTTTTTAGAAATCAAACCAAAATCATTAGTAACTTGCACAGTTTATTTGGAAAATCCAGTTTAAAGTGGTAACGTTATTTAGTAGCTGGTGGAACAGCACATCTTATGCAAATAACAGATTAAATGTTTTGTTTCAAATCATCTATAACTGCAATGTTTCATCTGCAGGGCTGATAGACTATTTCTCCCCTTCTGTAGGCTACACTGCTGAATACAAGAACACACCGTATGGTATTGCAGATTATGTGTGTGTACACGTCACAGTTTTTTTTTTTTTTAGTAAATTCCTCAGACGCTGTGCGTCGTGACGCGCGCGCGCCCTGGAGGAGGAGCGTCACACAGGAACACGCGCGCGCCGCTGATTATCTTCAGTCAAAAACGCGGATCACACTCATATTCATATTCATACTCGGATATGGACCGGCTTTGGCTCTGGCGCGCGTTTACTCTCATTTATTTGCCGTTTTTAGGCAGCGCCATTGATTTTAAGACGCGGACGGGACCGCAAGTAACGGACAAGGTGAGACGCGCGTCATGCAGCACCACTGGAACACAAACGCGACGCGACGCGTCCTGAAGCAAACTGCAAAACCATCGTCCATCCACACACACACTCTCTCTCACACACACACACACGCACACACACACACACACACACGCACACACACACACACACACACGCACACATACACACACAGCGCGCGTTAAACCTGCAGAGCATGCTAGTCTTTTAAGCGTTGACAGATCGGTGTGATGTGCGCATGCGTGTTTGTAAATGCATCTCGCATTGTATACTAATATTTATATATAGAATACTTGTAAATGTAAAAAAGAAATTCTGTTGTTGTTGTCGTTTTTTTCCCATTCACATAAAATGGCATAAATTCATCAGTGGCTTTTTATGTTCACTATGTGTTTTTTTTTTTTTTTTTTTGTCTATGGTCACTCACATGTAGTGAACATAAAAAGCCACAGATTAATTTATAGTATTTTATGTGGATGCAAAAAAAGAGACAACATATTTTTTTTAAAACTTTTAACACACACACACACACACATATATATACACTAGTTAACATTTGAAGTGGATCAAAACCTTTCATTAAAGTTATACTTTGAACAATACCTGTTCTTGTCTTAGGACAACTTTGATGATTTTTTTTATCCACTTCTGTATATACTGTATATATATACACATATCACATGCTGACACACACACACACACACACACACACACGCAGTGTGTCAGGTGTGTTCTGCTCTTCTTCTGCAGGTGTTTTTTGACATCACTGTCGGAGGACACGAGGTTGGCAGGATCGTGATCGGCCTGTTCGGAGAACTCGCTCCTCTCACCGTGCAGAACTTCCTGGCTCTTGCCACAGGAGAGGTAGAACTCGCCATCACACACACACACACTCACACACACACAAGCACGCACACATGCACAAACACACTCACTCACACACACACTTACGCACGCAAGCACACACTCACACTCACACACACACACATGCACACACACACTCTCTCACACACACACTTACGCACGCACGCACACACACACACTCACACTTACGCACGCACGCACGCACGCACACACACACAAACCACTCACTCACTCACTCACTCACACACAGATAATCTAACACAGATCCTCTCTCCAGAAGGGTTACGGGTATAAAGACAGCAAGTTCCATCGTGTTATCAAGGATTTCATGATCCAGGGAGGAGATTTCACAGCTGGAGACGGAACCGGCGGTGAGAAACACACTTCTGTTGATCATGTTCTCAGTCAGGACAGCGCGCAGCCACATGACCTTCCTTCTCTGAAACACAACCAGTGTGTAGGACAAAGTTCATGTCACTGTTTAAAATGTATAAATCAAATGGTTTATTTATACTATTCAAATTTTGTAATAATAATACGCAATGATATTACGCAGCGCCTAAAAATAGTCCCCAGCTGTATAACTTCCAACGGCACTAGTTTCAGGCGCTGCGTGATATCACTGCGCCGGCTCACCCATGGCACGGCAGCAACGCTCCCTGATTATTACGCAGGAATGAGAGGATAGTTCCTAGAAAATCACAACTTTTCATTTTCCGTCGGTCTGAGTTCACTAGTAACTACAGAAGAGTCAAGTTTTAAATAGGAAAAATATCGAAACTGGTAATTTTTTTGAGAGAGATGCTAACGGTCTAATCAGATTCAGTGATCTATGCTAAGCTATGCTAAAAGTGCTAGCGCCAGACTCCGAGATCGGCTGAATGGATTCGAAAACGGTAAAACTGTGTAACTCTAGAGGAGTCGGAAAATGAGCCTATTTCCAAAAAAAGGGGAGAGTTCCTTTAAATTACGACCTGTTTCTCACACAGAACTGTCACATGACTGGAGTCACATGGAGCTACGTTTACATGCAGTCTCACGCCCGTTTCACACATACCCCGTGTGGAGTGTGTGTGCGGTGTGTTGCGGTGCCTGTGCGGTACAGGACCAGCACCTGATCCGCGGCTGTACCACAAACACATTTACTCACTATTTGTATTTCAAATCCAGAAGTTATCAGATACTTTTATTTTTAAGAAGTTGTCACCAGTGCGATTCTCTTTGTAGCCTACACACATACACTCTTTAATAGACGTATTCACGTTTAAACACAATTTAAACAAATTATTCAATGCATTACTTCTATATAGATGATATATTAAGTTGCTCAAGCAAGTGGTAACATATTGAACCATGTAGTTATATTAAATTAAAATGGACAAAAACAGCAGACTCATACCTTTTCTTTTGCATAATTTAAATCTTTATACAATAAATCTTGCATCACAAAGAACTTGTTTTTCCACCTGCACGAATGAGACGAGTCTCGGTCATTATGTCGCCTTGTTGAAGTAAATTGTAGTTTTCCTTGCTTTACCCCGGCCTTAAAGTAAAAAGATGACTGTGAAAAATAGTATTTAATTAAATGCATTTATGGTGAGATTACTACGTTCATGTCAATTTGTGTTGATTTTGACCACGAACTATCATCAGAAATATCTTCATTTGTGTCCCGAAGATGAAGGGAAGTCTTACGGGTTTGGACCGACACGAGGGCGAGTAATTACTGACAGAATTATGAACGAAATATTCACGTAATGTGGCACGCATTCGAGAGAAAGAAACGCTATTCACAGAAACGCTGATTCTCCGTAATGAAGGACGTTCCGGCGCCGGCAGAGACTGATCCTCAGTTGTGTCCCCCAGGGAGAAGCATCTATGGAGGCACGTTTGCGGACGAGAGGTTCCGGCTCCGGCATCTGGGAGCCGGCTGGGTCAGTATGGCGAACGCCGGGCCCGACACCAACGGCTCGCAGTTCTTCATCACTTTAGCCAGAGCGCCGTGGCTCGACGGGAAGCACGTGGTCTTCGGGAAAGTCCTGGAGGGGATGGTAGGATTCCGGAAAAACACACATTTAGGGCTCTATGATTTCAGACGGAAACACAGAATCCACTCGTAAACATTTAATTTACTGTATAACGTGGAATGACACTTTTCTGATGAATAAATCAGAAGTATGTCTGCACACTATATTATATGGCAGTATGGACTAGTGTTTGTGAATATTAAAGCCTAAAAACACTATTTAAAGCCCAATAAAGGGGTTATGACAGATTTTTTATTTTATTTTAATGTTCCTTGAGATTCAGTTATAACTAGGACTGTGACGCTCCGAACAAACATATTAGCGACGCTCACATCCAGTGAAGCCAATTGTAACAGTTAAGAGACTGAACGGCAGTGGGCGGGGCCTATAGTGGCAGTGGGCGGGGCCTGTGACTGCAGTGGGTGGGGCTATGACTGCAGTGGGCGGGCCTATGGTGGCAGTGGGCGGGGCCTGTGATTGCAGTGGGTGGGGCTATGACTGCAGTGGGCGGGGCCTATGATGTAAAACTATTCGTCAATGTCTTGCTCTGGAGGCGGGCTTATGCAAATATTTTTGCCTGTGTGATGTCACAGATCATGAAATATTTTGGAGCTTGATTAAATAAAGGCTTTGTTTATAATGAGGAAGATGTTTTAAGCTCTGAAAATTGCTGAATGTTTTAATGGTACAAAGACCTCGTTTATGTCTAAAGATCAAGGAATAATCACATCTCTAACCTTAATAATCACTTTTTTCTTTTTTTTTACTGTAAACCTGTTTTGCAGAACTTTGTTTGCCGAAGGAATTGTTTAATTTTCACTTGATTACATTTTTAAAGATTAACTGTTAATTTGATCACCATCAGTGATAATTTTATTTTAAATTATAAATCCAGAAAAACTAAAACATACAACGCAGAATTTCTGAAAAGAAAACATTTCATAGGCTCCTATTATTGTTTTTAAAGAAATCAATAAACTATTAAGTTGTTAAAGTTTTAAGAATTAGATTGATTAGAGATGCTATTTAATTATTACAATATAATTAAACCACTAAAATGGAATCCAGAAGAATTTAAACGAAACAACACAGAATTTGGGAAAATATAAAACATATTTCATAGAGACCTAAACAAAATATATTTTTTAAATAAAATGTAACAATTTATTAAAAGTTTAAGTTTCATGATTTCAATTAATTGAACTTTTCAATTACTAAAATTTAATCTAACCATTAAAATCGGAACAAAATTTAAATTGGAGGAAAAAACGATATCCAGAAAAATTAAAACAGGAAAAAAAACAATTTTGAAAAAAAAAAAAAAGATGGAATTTGGGAAACAGTGAAATGGATTTCATAGAGCCCTACGCATAACATCTGTACACATTAAAAGGCAGAGTGAATGATGTCACTAGAGCAATGAACCAATGGCAGCGCTGCGAGCGGATGACGGTGTGTGTGTGTGTGTGTGTGTGTGTGTGTGTGCCTGCAGGCTGTGGTTCACACCATTGAACTCCAGGACACGAACGAGCGTAACCTGCCGTACACCGAGTGTGTGATCGTCAACAGCGGGAAGATCGAGGTGAAGGACCCGCTCGTGGTGGAAGTGGAGGGATGGTGAACTGATCTCACACACACACACACACTACACACACACACACACGCACTACACACACACACACTACACACACACGCACTACACACACACACACACGCACTACACACACACACACGCACTACACACACACACACACACTACACACACACACACTACACACACACGCACTACACACACACACACACACTACACACACACACACTACACACACACGCACTACACACACACGCACTACACACACACGCACTACACACACACACACGCACTACACACACACACACGCACTACACACACACACACACACACACACACACACTACACACACACACACACACACACTACACACACACACACACACGCACTACACACACGCACTACACACACGCACTACACACACACACACACACTACACACACGCACTACACACACGCACTACACACACACACACACACACTACACACACACACACACTACACACACGCACTACACACACACACACACACACACACACACACACACACACGCACTACACACACACACACACACACGCACTACACACACACACACACACACACACACACGCACACTAGACACACACACACGCACACTAGACACACACACACACACACACACACACACTCACACACTACACACACGCACTACACACACACACGCACACTAGACACACACACACACACACACACACACACTACACACACACTACACACACACGCACTACACACACACACACACTAGACACACACGCACGCACACTAGACACACACACACGCACACTAGACACACACTACACACACACACACGCACTACACACACACACACACACACACACACACACTACACACACTACACACACGCACAACACACACGCACACTAGACACACACTACACACACACACACACGCACACTAGACACACACTACACACACACGCACTACACACACACACACACACGCACTACGCACACACACACTCACACACACACACTAGACACACACACACACGCACACTACACACACACACACACACACGCACACAAGACACACACTACACACACACACACACAACACACGCACTACACACACACACGCACACTAGACACACACTACACACACACACGCACACTAGACACACACTACACACACACACTACACACACACGCACACTAGACACACACTAGACACACACACACACGCAAACTAGACACACACTACACACACACACGCACACTACACACACACACACACAACACACACACATGCACTACACACACACACACACCCACGCGCACTACACACCTACGCGCACTACACACACACACACGCACTACACACACACACACGCACACACACACACACACGCACACACACACAGACAGACAGAAACACAGACACACTCTCATTCACTCACTTACTCTCTCACTCACACACACACACACACACTCATTCACTCACACACACACACACACTCACTATGCTTCATCTTCATATGTTCATATCTGTGTTGTGCTGTGACTGTACTCCTCATTAGATTATTCTGGTAAACACTGTGCAGCGCTTCTGTAAGTGTCATCAGTGCGCATGTGTGGTGTGGTGTGTTGTGTTGTGTAACGGCCACATGGTAATGTTGTCCTGCAGTAACTCTCAGCACTTCACAACACACTCACCTGTTGAGTTATTACCCGTTTATTAATATCTGCACGTGCCATAAGAGACTTCATGCTTGAATTCTGTATCAAATCTTGATGATTTAATTTATGACTTTAACTTTGTTTCTAATGACCTTCAGGAACACAAATAACAGTCTCTGTTTCAATAAACTGTATTTAAATTTATGTAAATTTGGTTCATTTTTATTTCATTAGTTTGATGTACATTTTTATTTAGAAACTAAATCGACCTTATAAGATCCCGACGGTTTCATTATATATTCATGTCTTTATCAATGTGTGTGTGTGTGTGTGTGTGTGTGTGTAAAAAAAATTATATTCTTATTCATCAAAGGTGATTTAAATTGATCAAAAGTGACAGGAAAGACATTTATAATGTTACAAAAGATTCTATTTAAAATAAACGCTGTTCTTTTGAACTTTCAATCCATCAAAGAATCCTGGAATAAAAATGTGAATAACTGTTTTCAACATTATAATAATCATAAATGTGTCTTGATCATCATATTCTCCTGATTTCTGAAGGATCATGTGACACTGAAGACTGGAGTAATGATGCTGAAACTCAGCTTTGATCACAGGAATAAATTACACTTTACTAGATATTCACATAGAAAACAGCTGATTTACATTATAATAATATTTCACTGTTTTACTGTATTTTGATTAATAAACGCAGCTTTGGTGAGCAGAAGACTCTTGAGCGGTTGTGTATATACTGTCTGAAAGAAAATTTGGATTAATCATATTAATTATATCAGTTATAGTTTGTTAAACAGAAACATTTTGTTTTCAGTTCCTAACGTCAACATGAAACATGTAATCTATAAAGAAACCCCTCAGTTTTGATTTCATGTTGACTTTATGACTGGAAATACATTTCTGAAATCAAGAGATTTTGCTGCTGTCTCAAAATAAAATTCTTTTCTCCTGAATGTGATTCATAATCTTTATTTGTGTAGTTAATGTTGGTTAACTAACAATGAGCGAAACGTGCGTGACGTTTATATTCATATTCGTTTGCATTAATAAAAACAGCTGTTCATTGTAGTTCATCTCAGGTCTTAAACGTGTGTGTGTGTGTGTGTGTGTGTGTGTGTGTGTGTGTGTGTGTGTGTGTGTGTGTGATGTGATATACAACTTTTGATTTTAATAAAGAGTTCATATTGAAATATTGACACCCGGCCTTGGAAAATTGACATCATTCTTTATTCAAGTATTATTAAAGATTTTGTAATCACACTGTATAGGTGTGCTTGCAGTCGATTGCTCTGTTTGAGATAATAACGCAATTAAACATGACGAATTATCATTTTCGTCAGTCAATTACAGAAATGATGAACACACGCAAGAACACGAGAGAACCAACCAATATTAATAACCGATTATGTTTTAATCAATGTTTGCTTTCTCCTCTCAGCTTTTTGTTTTTCTATGAATGCATTTTGCATAATAAAATAAAACCTGTTTGCTTTTTTTGCCAAATAATTTGTTCAATGGTTTTTACTTCCCTCAATCCTCGAGAAACAATACTTATTTTATATTCCGTGGCTCAAACAACACACACTCACACACACTCACACACACTCATACACACACACACACACACACACACACACCTAACACACATCTAACACACACACACACTCACACATCTAACACACACACACACACTCACACATCTAACACACACTCACACACACTCATACACTCACACACACTCATACACACTCATACACACTCATACACACACACACACTCTCACACACTCATACACACTCACTCACACACACTCATACACTCACACACACACACACTCACACATCTAACACACACTCACACACACTCATACACTCACACACACTCATACACACACACACACACACTCTCACACACTCATACACACTCACTCACACACACTCACACACAGTCACACACACTCATACACTCACACACACACACACACTCAAACATCTAACACATCAAACACACACTCACACATCTAACACACACTCACACACACTCACACACACTCATACATCAAACACACACTCACACATCTAACACACACTCACACACACTCATACATCTAACACACACTCACACATCTAACACATCTAACACACACTCACACACTCTCACACACTCACACATCTAACACACACTCTGAGATCTGACACACACTCACACACTCTCAGATCTGACACACACTCACACACACTCTCAGATCTGACACACAGATCTGACACACTCTGAGATCTGACACACACTCACACACACTCTCAGATCTGACACACACTCACAGATCTAACACACACTCTCAGATCTGACACACACTCTCAGATCTGACACACTCACAGATCTAACACACACTCACACACACTCTCAGATCTGACACACACTCACACACACTCTGAGATCTGACACACACTCACACACACTCTCAGATTTAACACACAGATCTGACACACACTCACACACACTCTGAGATCTGACACACACTCACAGATCTAACACACACTCACACACACTCTCAGATCTGACACACACTCACACACACTCTCAGATTTAACACACAGATCTGACACACTCTGAGATCTGACACACACTCACAGATCTAACACACACTCACACACACACTCTCAGATCTGACACACACTCACACACACTCTCAGATTTAACACACAGATCTGACACACACTCACACACTCTGAGATCTGACACACACTCACACACACTCACAGATCTAACACACACTCACACACACTCTCAGATCTGACACACACTCACACAGACTCTCAGATCTGACACACACTCACAGATCTAACACACACTCACACACACTCTCAGATCTGACACACACTCACACACACTCTGAGATCTGACACACACTCACACACACTCTCAGATCTAACACACAGATCTGACACACACTCACACACACTCTCAGATCTGACACACACTCACACACACTCTCAGATCTGACACACACTCACAGATCTAACACACACTCACACACACTCTCAGATCTGACACACACTCACATACACTCTCAGGTCTAACACACACTCACACACACTCTCAGATCTGACACACACTCACACACTCTGAGATCTGACACACACTCACACACACTCTCAGATCTAACACACACTCACAGATCTGACACACACTCACACACACTCTGAGATCTGACACACACTCTGAGATCTAACACACACTCACAGATCGGAGACACACTCTGAGATCTGACACACACTCTCAGATCTGACACACACTCTGAGATCTGACACACACTCTGAGATCTGACACACACTCA
Organism: Meda fulgida; assembly: GCA_030578275.1. NCBI lineage: Eukaryota > Metazoa > Chordata > Actinopteri > Cypriniformes > Leuciscidae > Meda > Meda fulgida. The sequence continues at coordinate 34,083,983 of CM060623.1, forward strand.
CACACACTCTCAGATCTGACACACACTCACACACACTCTCAGATCTGACACACACTCACACACACTCTCAGATCTGACACACACTCACACACACTCTCAGATCTAATACACACACTCACAGATCTGACACACACTCACACACACACTCTCAGATCTAACACACACACACACTCAGATCTGACACACACTCACACACACTCTCAGATCTGACACACACTCACACATCTAACACACACTCACACACACTCTCAGATCTAACACACACTCACAGATCTGACACACACACTCACACACACTCTCAGATCTAACACACACACACACACACACACTCAGATCTGACACACACTCACACACACTCTCAGATCTGACACACACTCACACATCTAACACACAGTCTCAGGTCTGACACACACTCACACATCTAACACGCACTCTGAGATCTGACACACACTCACAGATCTAACACACACTCTCAGATCTGACACACACTGAGATCTGACACACACTCACACACACTCTCAGATCTGACACACACTCACACACTCTGAGATCTGACACACACTCACACACACTCTGAGATCTGACACACACTCACACACACTCTGAGATCTGACACACACTCACACACACTCTGAGATCACACACACTCTGAGATCTGACACACACTCACACACACACACTCACACACACTCTCATATCTGACACACACTCTGAGATCTGACACACACTCACAGATCTGACACACACTCTGAGATCTGACACACACTCTCAGATCTGACACACTCACACACACTCTGAGATCTGACACACACTCACACACACTCTGAGATCTGACACACACTCACACACACTCTGAGATCTGACACACACATCTAACACACACTCACACACACTCTCAGATCTAACACACACACTCACAGATCTGACACACACTCACAGATCTGACACACACTCACAGATCTGACACACACTCACACACACTCTCAGATCTGACACACACTCACACACTCTGAGATCTGACACACACTCACACACACTCTGAGATCTGACACACACTCACACACACTCTGAGATCTGACACACACTCACACACACTCTGAGATCACACACACTCTGAGATCTGACACACACTCACACACACACACTCACACACACTCTCATATCTGACACACACTCTGAGATCTGACACACACTCACAGATCTGACACACACTCTGAGATCTGACACACACTCTCAGATCTGACACACTCACACACACTCTGAGATCTGACACACACTCACACACACTCTGAGATCTGACACACACTCACACACACTCTGAGATCTGACACACACATCTAACACACACTCACACACACTCTCAGATCTAACACACACACTCACAGATCTGACACACACTCACAGATCTGACACACACTCACAGATCTGACACACACACTCACACATCTAACACACACTCACACACACTCTTAGATCTAACACACACACTCACAGATCTGACACACACTCAGATCTGACACACACTCACACACACTCTCAGATCTGACACACACTCTCAGATCTGACACACACTCTCAGATCTGACACACACTCACAAATCTAACACACACTCTCATATCTGACACACACTCACACATCTAACACTCACTCTGAGATCTGACACACACTCACAGATCTGACACACACACTCACACATCTAACACACACTCACACACACTCTCAGATCTGACACACACTCACAGATCTAACACACACTCTCAGATCTGACACACACTCACAGATCTGACACACACTCACAGATCTGACACACACTCACAGATCTGACACACAATCACACACTCTCAGATCTGACACACACTCACACACACTCTCAGATCTGACACACACTCTTAGATCTGACACACACTCACACACTCTCAGATCTGACACACACTCACACACACTATGAGATCTGACACACACTCACACACTCTCTCAGATCTGACACACACTCACACACACTCACAGATCTGACACACTAACACACACACTGAGATCTGACACACTAACACATCTCACGCACACTCACACACACTCACACATCTAACGCACACTCACACATCTAACACACTCACACACACTTTCAGATCTGACACACACTCACACACACTTTCAGATCTGACACACTAACACGCACACTCACACATCTAACACACACTCACACACACTTTCAGATCTGACACACATTCACACACACTTTCAGATCTGACACACACTCACACACACTTTCAGATCTGACACACACTCACACACACTCTGAGATCTGACACACACTAACACGCACACTCACACATTTAACACACACTTTCAGATCTGACACACTCAGACACTCTCAGATCTGACACACACTCACACATCTAACAGACACTCACACACACTCTCAGATCTGACACACACTCACACATCTAACACACACTCACACACGCTCACACACACTCTCAGATCTGACACACACACACACCCCCACACACACACACACACACACCCACACACACACACATCTGACCTGTTAGAACGTATCAGGCCAACAAGTGCAGATCTGAGACACTCCTGGAGGATTTCTGCAGCACTCACACACACACACGAGGAGGGAATCGATGCGGGATCCGTCCGATCCGAGTGTGTGTCCGGCGTGGAGGTGAGCGGAGATGACAGGCTTCATTACTGGAGTCCCTGAGGAGCGCTCCTGGTGCATGATGGGACAGTTCTCTGGAAAGGTCAAGAGCAGACAAATCACCCCGGCAGAACCCTGTGAAACTGAGGCTGATAGAGCCAGAGCCATCCTTCCTCTCGCTCTCCAGCACAGCACACACACACACTCACGCACACACACACACACACGCACACACACACACACACTCACGCACACTCACGCACTCACACACACACACACACACACACTCACGCACACACACTCAGACACACACACTCACGCACACTCACGCACTCACACACACACACACACACACACTCACGCACACACACTCAGACACACACACACACACACACTCACGCACACTCACGCACTCACACACACACACACACACACACACACACACACACACACTCACGCACACACACTCACGCACACACACTCACGGACACACACTCACGCACACACACTCACGCACACACACTCAGACACACACACACACTCACGCACACACACTCAGACACACACACACACACACACTCACGCACACACACACTCAGACACACACACACACTCACGCACACACACACACACACACACACACACTCACGCACACACACTCAGACACACACACACACTCACACACACACACTCACGCACACACACTCAGACACACACACACACTCACACACTCACACACACACACACTCACACACAAACACACTCACACACACACACACTCACACACTCAAGCACACACACACGCACACACACACACTCACGCACACACACACTCACGCACACACACTCAGACACACACACACACACACACACTCACACACAATTTTAAACACAAACTTTATTTTGGATGCGATTAATCATTGCTTATATATACAGTATAGATATATTTTTTTAAATATATATATTTATATTTATAAAGCCTTTAAAGTGTTACCAAAGTAACTCTTCTGTTATATAAATACTTCCTGACCTGTGACACGAAACAAGCATTTACTGTAAATATGCATTGAGAAAAAGCCTTTATTAACTACGGTTCTCTTTGATCCTCACGTTGATCTCACATTAGCTGGCAGAAGTGATGTGCTCTCCGGCTCCTCCTCTAGCGTTTAAACATAATCCATAAACCGTGGTCTGCTTTTATATAATGCTGTCAGCGGTGCGTATGGATCCTGCGAGCGCTTGAGCTCTACAGTCTCCGGCATCTGCGCTGACAAGAGAATCATTTACAGTTTCTGCCGTATCGATCCCAGTAATGACACGTCTAACCCGCTGCAGCTCTGACAATTATTACCCAAAAGATCCAGTCCTGCAGGTCTTCACAATTAGAGCCGCAATCATCATGACGAATCTGACACCTCGACAGACTCAGTTCATCTCTCACACACACACACACACACACACACACACACTTACACTCTCACACACACACACACACACACACACACACTTACACTCTCACACACACACTCTCACACACACACACTCTCACACACACACTCACTTACACTCTCACACACACACTTACACTCTCTCACACACACACGCACACACACATACTCACACACTCACTCACTCACACACTCTCACACACTCACTCACACACACGCACGCACACTTACACTCTCACACACACTTACACTCTCACACACACACACACACACTTACACTCTCACACACACACACTTACACTCTCTCACACACACACGCACACACACACACACGCACACACTTACACTCTCACACGCACATACTCACACACTCTTACTCACTCACACACTCTCACTCACTCACACACACGCACGCACACTTACACTCTCACACACACACACACACACACACACACACACACACACACACACACACACACACACACACTGCATGAATTGAAAGTTCAAAAGAACAGCGTTTATTTGAAACAGAATCTTTTGTAACATTATAAATGTCTTTACTGTCACTTTTGATCAATTTAATGTGTCTTTCATGAATAAAAGTATACATTTTTGAAAAATCTTACTTGCATCACGGTTCGCACAAAAATATGAAAATGCTTTCAACACTGCTAATAATCATAAATGTGTCTTGATCATCAGATCCTCATATTCTCCTGATTTCTGAAGGATCATGTGACACTGAAGACTGGAGTAATGATGCTGAAACTCAGCTTTGATCACAGGAAGAAATTACACTTTACTAGATATTCACATAGAAAACAGCTGATTTACATCACAATAATATTTCACTGTTTTACTGTATTTTTGATCAAATAAACGCAGCTTTGGTGACACTCTTCCAGACACACACGTGTATAGTGTGTAACAGTGTAAACACAGGGTCATTAAAAACACGATCAGTCCATGAACCTTCAAATTGTGACTTTAAACATTATTCACGGTGAACAAAACGATGGAGTAAAAAGTCCAAATGCAGCGGCTCTGGAGCGGCCCCAGAGGTCCCGGCTCCAGTCGTCTGCCTTTTCTCTTTCGCCCGTTAAAATATGGCCACACATTTACAAAAGGACTTGTTCTCCGCGCCCCGGTGAGGCTCCATCACTCTGTGGAAAAACGTGGAGGAAATATCAGCGGGAAGAGCGCCGCGACAGGCAGAGGCATAAACAGAGTAATGATTTCCCCAGAGCTTCCGGTGTCACCGAAACCAGCGTAAATGGTGACATATCCTCACTCAGGATCCCGGGAAATCGAACACTGACATTCTTTTTAGGACCCGAGCCTCTCATCAGCCAATTACCGCGGTAAACGGAGAGCTGAGCAACGCTGTGAGATTATACGCTGCCAGAACAGCCTCGACCCAGAGGAACTATTTATAAATGAACTCGGATCAAACGCCCTGCACTTTTTTCCAAAGCTGCGAAGACAAAGGAAAAGAGAAGAGGCTTCCCGGTGGCAGCGCCCTGGAGCGCCGGAGAGATGAACGCCGTTAGATCCCGCCGATGTTAATCATTAAGATAAAGCGCTCATGCTTGGGAAATTTATGCACATTCATCACGACCTCAGAAGCCAGAAAACAAAGTGTTGCTTGATGATAAATCGGCCGTGAAGGAATAAACCTCTGCATATTCTCATACTGTAAAAAAAAAAAAAAAAATTGTAACGTAGATCATTTATGAGGTTCAAATAACATAATATGTTGAGTTTCTGGTGATTAAACCAGTCTCCTTCATTGTTTTTCTACGATCTTAACATTTGAAGGCCCCGGTAACTTAATTTAAGTGTTTTACAGTGCAAAAACACTAATAATGTTGCCGTGGAGAGCGACAGACCCGCAGAACTGTGTTTTCAAGGCCGCCAGCGCTTCAGATTCACGTTTTTGAAGTTTACACGGAGATGATCACGCTTTTCTAACATATTCAACACTTGCACCTTGATCCTGTTTCACAGTGTGTGTTCTCGAGCACAAACACTGCTGTGTGTGAATGAACGCCAGAACACATTCACAGTTTCTGTTTTCTGTAGAGCGGTGTCGTGTTAGCGGCCGCTAAGCTAATAACTAATGATCTTTACAGCAGAAGTGAATCAATCTAAACTAACTTTATCTGGACAATAACTTTATTCTAGATCTGCTGTAAAGCCTAATAATCTCTGCTACTGTAATCTCCTGTTATCACTGTAAAGCTGCTGTGAAACGCTCGGTGTTGTTAAAGCGCTGTGTGAATGAGGCTGGCGTGAGTTGGGAAATGGAAACAGATCGCCGTGTGTGAGACTGAAGATGCTCTCAGAAAGCTGTGGATGTGGCAGTTTTAGCTCAGTATTTGTCTGGATAATGCGAGCGCTTCTCTCGGATGACTGGGAAGAGCTCGTTCTCGGATCCCTCAGAAACTCATTAGCGCTGAAGGCCGGGGCTCGGGGAGTGTGTGTGACGCGGGGAAGATTCGAAGATCAGTCGCCCCTGAAACTGCACTGGAACCCGATCGCCTCATTATCGGCCGATTACTGTACGATGATTTACAGTCATGGGGTTAATATCACGACCAATGAATACTCACTCACACACACACACACACACACACACACACACACACACACACACACACACACACACAGTCAGTCATTCTTGTGTTCATTTAGTAAAAAACACGCCTGTTATTAACTAGATTTTTACTGTATTCAACATAATTTCAAGAAACACGACGATTATAATGCGCTTTTAACGAGGCCTTCATCATGTCACTCTATGACTTTCTTCTGTGGAATTATCTGTAAAAAGGATAATAATACATTTTTTGTCAAAATTGTATTAAACACCAATGCGCATTGGTGCATATCAATGAAAATGATTAAAAGTCAGTCATATTTGTGTTAATTTAGTAAAAAACAGGATTTTTACTGTGTTCACCATAATTTCCCTGCCGATTTCAAGAAACACGATTATAATGCTTTTAACGAGGCCTCACTCTATGACTTTGTTCTGTGGAACACAAAAGGATTATTAATACAATGAAATCGATAATATTGTTGTAAAAATGGTATTAAACAGCACTGTTATTACATTGGTGCATATCAATGAAAATTGTTAATAGTCAGTCATATTTGTGTTCATTTAGTAAAAAAACAAGCCTGTTATTAACTCGATTTTTACTGTATTCACCATAATTTGATATCAAGAAACACGATTATAATGCGCTTTTAACGAGGCCTCACTCTATGACTTTCTTCTGTGGAATTATCTGTAAAAAGGATAATTAATAATAACATTTTTGTCAAAATTGTATTAAACACCAATGCACATTAGTGCATATCAATGAAAATGATTAATGATTTAATGATCTGATAAGGCTTTTAACGAGGCCTTCATCATTTACTCACCCTCGTGTGGAACAATATAATGAACAATAATATTTTTGTTAACATGATATTAAACAGCACTGTTATTACTTTGGTGCATATTAATGAAAACGATTAAATTTTAGTAAAAAATTCTTAAAAAATAAGAAAAAGTGTTCATTTAGTAAAAAACCTTTGTATTTTATATTTAAGCCTGTTATTAACTAGATTTTGACTGTGTTCACCATAATTTCGCTGCCGATATGAAGTAACACGATTATAATGTTTTTAACGAAGCCTTCATCATTTACTGACTCTCACGACTTTCTTCTGTGGAACACAAAAGGATCATTAATAATATTTCTGTCAAAATTGTATTAAACACCAATGCACATTAGTGCATATCAACGAGAATTGTTAAAAGTCAGTCATTTTATGTTCATTTAAGCGTTTGTTATTAAACTCGATTTGTACGGTGTTTTGCATCAGACATTTGGACTTCCCACTGTTTAGTGGAAAATGATGGTGCCTTTGAGATAAGAACAAACATATGAATATGCAGATACATCACAAACATGTTTTAACCATATAATATTTCATTCACAAAACGTTCCTGTCGCGCTCAATCTCTTCCAGTTCTTCTGTCTGATCATCCACTCTTTATCCAGTAAAAGTGTTAGTGTAACTGTACAAACGTCCCTCAGCTCGAGCTTCACGAAATCTGACCTGATATTATCAAGTAAACGAAAGAATAACTTTGATATTGTTAGTGATATTTCAGCTGGACAGCTTCACTAGATTATCATCATTGTTTAGAAAAATGATGAGAATCAAATATGATCCTCAGGCTTTTGAGGAAGGGTAATTTGTTCATCTCTTAATCATCATTTTGTTGCATTGCATTATATGTTTTAAAACCATCATCAAGCTAAGCATTTGAATATAATCTTGATTTATAATCAAAGAAATGATTGGCTGATATTGATATTTATATGTATTTTATGCATTCTGCTATACTGTTAAATCTAATTGATTTACATTACATCTCAAATATTTCTCTCTGAATAAACTGATCCTCCATATTCTGATGGATCAACACAAAACACATAGTTCTGTTTAATACTTAGGTTCAATAAAGTAGTGTTATTTCCAGCGCTAGTTAACTCTTTACTCCTCATCAGAAGTGTTCAGAGTGCTGATGTTCATGAGCGGATCGATAGCAGCTGAATGCCATCAGCAGAACCAGCGCTAGCCCGCACCATGCATCTTACACTATCGAAAGGTTATTTTTATGCAAGTAAACAATTCATCCTCTGCTCTCCACACGTTCTGCTCATTTACCGCTCCGGGTCGATAGCGTATGCAAAACGGGCCGGGAAAAAAATTGAATCCTAGAGGAGTGAAGCTGATGCCCAGGTGACAAGCAATCGATGGGCTTCTCTGCGAAACGGTGACGCGCGCTCAGAGTGTTTTATAGCGCTCATGCAAATCCAGAGCCCAACCCCACACGAGCTGCGCTCCGAGAGCGAGACGAGACACTCCACGCCAGGAGAATTTACTTCTTAGCTTCAATTAATGACGCCAGGGCCGTCTCGTGCTGTTTTCCGGCCTCGCCCGAGGACAGATGCGTGTGACGGGAGGATGACGGTGCTCCCAGTGCTAGCCGTGCCGAACCTGTTACGGCTCCGCAGGGGATTGTTCGGCTCTTATTAGATTTTCTGCAGTCCAGCTATTAGTGATAAATGTTCTGCTGCATTCACTGTCAAGTTAATCAATGCTGCCAAAGTTTTGTTGACCTAACAGCAATCTATAAAGCAAAGCTTCATTTTTTACCCTGCCCGAACCGTGACAACTCTGTCGGGCCGGCGCTCCTGCACAGCGCTTCACTTCAAGGCTCTCGGCAAATTGAAATACTGTCTTTAAAAGCGGGGCAATTGCTGTGACGCCTCGCCTGTCAAAGAAATTGTTTTAAAAACCAGAGTCGCTCAAACAGATCCAGTTTGATGGTTAAAACACTGGCAAATCGATAACTTCACAGATGATAGAACGTTGTCAAGTGTTAAAAAAAGCCTTGTTTTCTTTGACAACAAACCCCCTGTTCTCAGCAGCTGTGGCGGTAAAGAGATCGAAAGATGAAATAAGAGCCCGAGCTCACATGCATGGATCTGTCAGATGAAACAAACGACCGCCGCACACTTTCAAACGCAATTATGGCCTTATGAAATATGAATTTGCATTGATTTTTCCCATGATCATTCAGGTCTGTGTGTGAAATACTCGCAGTGTAAAGTATGAACGTCATTTCTGCGTCGAATGTATGCAATATGTATTTAAAACTATATAAAATATGCAACATTGTCAAAAATATGATCATATATAAAGAAATTATTTATTTTATTTTATTTTTAAGTTGAGAGGATTTAGGTTAATCCGTAACATTAATTAGTGTATGAAGTAAAAAAAAATAAAAAAAAAGAAGCGAGTTCTATAGTTGTAGAAATTAACCCAACGTGTGTTATTTTTAACCCAGTGTAATATATAAGACAGCATAATAAAAAACATCAGGCGACACACAGAATCAAGCCGCAAACACCAAACCACAAACACGTCACCGGCATTTGCCTTTCATTGATGAAAATATTAATGTTATAGAAACATTGTATCATTCTTCAAACATTATGGGAACGTATTGTTCCGACACAAGAAAACGTTAGACAAACATTTGACATCCACTTCCATGAACGTGTATAAATAATGTTGAGAAGATTATTAAAGACCAGAAACACAGTAATGTTGCAGGAAGAGCGTTGCGGGTTGGCTGGCTGTTATTATGATGCTTCCCCTCTGCTCCGTAACCCGGCTGGAGAATACTGATTAACCTTTCTCAGCCGCTGACAAATGCATTGCATCAAGCGTGTACGACAGCATTTATCACTGCCCGACCACACTTAAGAGTCCCGACCGGCCGCACGAAATAACAGGCTTGTGCTAATAAAAGCGAGCGGTACGCCACAGCGCATTAAGTCACCGGCGAACCACCTGACATCCGTCTTCCTTGATCCGACACAGAAAACCAGAAGCGCTTTCACAGTCTGGATGAAGAAAACACACAACATTACACCAGCAAAACATGAGGCCATCCCAGCACTAATATAAAAACACTCTGACATCAAGACGCATTCACTGGAGAAGCGCAATGACGTGCGGAAATGAAAAACGCATGAAAATGAAGTGAGTTTGAGCTTAAAACAAGAACAACATCTGACACGGGTCTGAAAGATAATCTTAACTCAAAGCTCCAGTGGCAGATATTTGTTCTTGTTTTAAGCTCAAAATCACTTCGTTTTCATGCATTTTTCTGTGAGAAACCAGACTTAATACCAAGTAGATATATCTGTGCTTGAGAAGATGTTTGAGGCATGTGATCAGCTAAAGACAGGAGGAGGAACAGCTGGCACATGTTGAGTTCCCAAACGCAGATTATAAGCTGCTCAAACTCGCTCAGAGAAGCGTTTGCTGTGAAACACACAGCGCAAAAACTATAGAATTATATAATTACATCACGACCGTCTGGCGAGCGCACTGAGCCATGTCACATTCTCACAACCACACACTGGCGAAATGCAGAAAACGTTACCAGGCAACTGGAGAGATGCAGCATTTCTACTGTGATTCTCTCGCGTTCTGCACTCTGACCAGAAGCGGTCGCGTACGACATCTACAGTTTATCTAGATAAGACCAGCCGTAATACGGTAAACACACCCGACCACGCGCACGACATCTACAGTTTATCTAGATAAGACCAGCCGTAATACGGTAAACACACCCGACCACGCGCACGACATCTACAGTTTATCTAGATAAGACCAGCCGTAATACGGTAAACACACCCGACCACGGGCACGACATCTACAGTTTATCTAGATAAGACCAGCCGTAATACGGTAAACACACCCGACCACTCGCACGACATCTACAGTTTATCTAGATAAGACCAGCCGTAATACGGTAAACACACCCGACCACGCGCACGACATCTACAGTTTATCTAGATAAGACCAGCCGTAATACGGTAAACACACCCGACCACGCGCACGACATCTACAGTTTATCTAGATAAGACCAGCCGTAATACGGTAAACACACCCGACCACGCGCACGACATCTACAGTTTATCTAGATAAGACCAGCCGTAATACGGTAAACACACCCGACCACGCGCACGTCATCTACAGTTTATCTAGATAAGACCAGCCGTAATACGGTAAACACACCCGACCACGCGCACGACATCTACAGTTTATCTAGATAAGACCAGCCGTAATACGGTAAACACACCCGACCACGCGCACGACATCTACAGTTTATCTAGATAAGACCAGCCGTAATACGGTAAACACACCCGACCACGCGCACGACATCTACAGTTTATCTAGATAAGACCAGCCGTAATACGGTAAACACACCCGACCACGCGCACGACATCTACAGTTTATATAGAAAAGACCAGCCGTAATACGGTAAACACACCCGACCACGCGCAAGACATCTACAGTTTATCTAGATAAGACCAGCCGTAATACGGTAAACACACCCGACCACGGGCACGACATCTACAGTTTATCTAGATAAGACCAGCCGTAATACAGTAAACACACCCGACCACGGGCACGACATCTACAGTTTATCTAGATAAGACCAGCCGTAATACAGTAAACACACCCGACCACGCGCACGACATCTACAGTTTATCTAGATAAGACCAGCCGTAATACAGTAAACACACCCGACCACGCGCACGACATCTACAGTTTATCTAGATAAGACCACCCGTAATACAGTAAACACACCCGACCACGCGCACGACATCTACAGTTTATCTAGATAAGACCAGCCGTAATACAGTAAACACACCCGACCACGCGCACGACATCTACAGTTTATCTAGATAAGACCAGCCGTAATACGGTAAACACACCCGACCACGCGCACGACATCTACAGTTTATATAGATAAGACCAGCCGTAATACGGTAAACACACCCGACCACGCGCACGACATCTACAGTTTATCTAGATAAGACCAGCCGTAATACGGTAAACACACCCGACCACGCGCACGACATCTACAGTTTATCTAGATAAGACCAGCCGTAATACGGTAAACACACCCGACCACGTGCACGACATCTACAGTTTAACTAGATAAGACCAGACCATATATATAAAATGTATGGAAAAATCACATTCCTGATATTTGTACTGTAAAACAGGTAAAAAATACTGAGGAAGAACATCATTTGATAAACATACGCTCTAAAAAATCTTGGGTTATTTTTTCTACCTAAATCCTGGGTTGAGCCTTTGGGGTCAATTGTATGGGTTATTTTCTCAGTGTTTGTATAGTGTTTGTGTAGTGTTTGTGCAGTGTTTGTGCAGCGTTTGTGCAGTGTTTGTGCAGTGTTTGTGCAGTGTTTGTGCAGTGTTTGTGTAGTGTAGTGTTTGTGCAGTGTGTGTAGTGTAGTGTTTGTGCAGTGTTTGTGTAGGGTAGTGTTTGTGTAGTGTTTGTGTAGTGTAGTGTTTGTGTAGTGTTTGTGCAGTATGTGTGCAGTGTTTGTGTAGTGTTTGTGCAGTGTTTGTGTAGTGCAGTGTTTGTGTAGTGTTTGTGCAGTATTTGTGTAGTGTAGTGTTTGTGCAGTTTGTGCACTGCAGTGTTTGTGCAGTGTTTGTGTAGTGTAGTGTTTGTGCAGTGTTTGTGTAGTGTAGTGTGTGTAGTGTTTGTGCACTGCGGTGTTTGTGTAGTGTTTGTGCAGTGTTTGTGTAGTGTTTGTGTAGTGTTTGTGTGGTGTTTGTGTGGTGTTTGAGCAGTGTTTGTGCAGTGTTTGTGTAGTGTTTGAGCAGTGTTTGTGTAGTGTTTGTGTAGTGTTTGTGCAGTGTTTTTATAGTGTTTGTGCAGTGTTTGTGCAGTATTTGTGTAGTGTAGTGTTTGTGCAGTGTTTGTGTAGTGTTTGTGCAGTGTTTGTGCAGTGTTTGCAGTGTAGTGTTTGTGCAGTGTTTGTGTACGGTAGTGTTTGTGTAGTGTTTGTGTAGTGTAGTGTTTGTGCAGTGTTTATGTAGTGTTTGTGCAGTGTTTGTGTAGTGCAGTGTTTGTGTAGTGTTTGTGCAGTATTTGTGTAGTGTAGTGTTTGTGCAGTGTTTGTGTGGTGTAGTGTGTGTAGTGTTTGTGCACTGCAGTGTTTGTGTAGTGTAGTGTTTGTGCAGTGTTTGTGTAGTGTGTGCAGTGTTTGTGTAGTGTAGTGTTTGTGCAGTGTTTGTGCAGTGTTTGTGCAGTGCTTGTGCAGTATTTGTGTAGTGTTTGTGCAGTGTTTTTGTAGTGTGTGTAGTGTTTGTGTTACCCAGCTCCTGGGTCAGGCGTATAACCCAGGGGTTGAGTTATTTAGTTATTTAGCGTAGGCTTTTTGCTTGATCTTCAGGAGATGCAGCTCCGTCAAATAGATGTGTGTTTCTGGTAAAATACAGGTTTGTGTGCATTTTTTGCATCTATAAATTCGTTATTGATCGGTATATCACAAAACCGGTGTATTTTGAACCCAGTGTTTTTTTAGAGTGTAATATGTCAGAAAGCATAATTAAAAACATCATGAACTCTTCCCGACTGCTGTACACACGAACGGTGTGACTGAATCATTTCGGCCGGCCGATCCACAAAAGGTCATTATCTGGCACGATACAGTGCCATTTGCATTTCTCAGAGCATTTATTGACCTCTGGCTGAGCGTTTGCCATTGATGCCTTTCTGCGTGTGATGTGTTCACTCAGCAAACGCTGCGCCGCTCAATTAACAGAGATCTCTAATTGCACCTCTATTCAACGGGTTTCGTGTTATTCCACATGCTTTACGGCAGAGCGAGCGACCAATCCAGCGTCCATAATGAGGAATTAGAGGGAAACGGCTTTACAAATGATGATACAACTCACACCCAGCGCTCATCAATTCCCCGTGTGTTTTCTGCCGGATTTCTGAAGGCGCCGGCTAACAAGAACAAAGCCACTTTCGTGCACACACACGTTTTGGGGAAATAAGCCCAATCCTGTGCGAGGGAGAATTATTTTTCTTTATTAAGTGACCCGTGTCCCCAGAGATACAAAAGAAAGCAAACAATTAATCTTTTCCTATTGGATGTGTGCAGAAGGGGCTCGGCTGGAGCGGGCCGTACCTGTGGGGGGGTAATTAGACCCGGCCTGGGGAATAAATGGATTCCAGCTTCAAGTGTGCTGAGCTTTCAGCCCGTGACAGCCGCACCCCCCCCCCCCCCCCCCACACCACACACACACACACACACACACACATCTCCGCTGGAACCATCACCTATGACCAAAAACAGCACAATAATTAACCAGATGCAATGTATTAATTGCTGTGAGCCATTAAAAATGTCCAGAGAAGAAGCATTAATTGCTGCTCCTAACAAAGTGTTTAATCAAATTAAGGCGGGATGTTGTGTTCACAGTCGGATAAGCAGGAAAAGCTGGGAGAAAACCAGCACCATTATCAATCACGCCGTGAGCCGCTCTTTGTTTTAACTCTTCAGGAGCTGATCAGTGTCTGGCGCTCGTGAAGCTGCATCACCATCTCAAACACACACTTCTCAGGAACACATCGGTTGTGATTAGGGATTTTCAGAAGGGATGCATGTATCAGTGATATTAAATATATTGACTGATGTTGCATATGTTAAATGTGCATG
>CM060623.1:34106721-34134221 GCA_030578275.1 Meda fulgida
GCAAACAAGAATGAGCTTACATTCCATCATCACAGCACAATATGCCGTCCCCAACAGCGAGCGAAGGAGTGAGTGAAGAGGAGGACGCAGACACAGGAAAGTAGGACGCTTTTCAAATCATTCAAACAAAATCTTACAAATATACACTGCATCAGGACTATATCTCTCGATGTGTCCAGATATACTAGAAATCCCTCCTTAAAAACAATAATCATGGAGGAATTTTGAACAATTTGAAAAAAACTGAAAAAAAACAAGTTTAACCGTTTCTATCTCTAACTTACACATTTGAGTAAAACTTTGTGTCAAAATTAATTAATTAATAAGAAAAAAAAAATCTGAAAACAAAATAGAGAATTCAGTATTTATTCTACATAAAACATTACATCTAATTCTTACAAATTATTTAGCAAGGTATATATATATATATGTATATATAATTAAAAAAAATTAAAGTGCAGCTTTTAGCATTCAGGATTACTGGGAACGGAAAGCAATCATTATCGGTGTGTGTAATTCCTCATCATTCCCGCCCGCTCCCTTCGGCCTTGTTTTTCACACAGAAACAGGTCTTTCTCCGGTTCAACAACTTTACCTGTTTACGCCTCGTGTAAAACAGAGCTGCTGAATTACTCATCGGCCCTCTGGAGGCGGACGGCCCAAACAAAGCAGAGTTTTTCCCTGCGAGTCTAAAAATAAGCCCGTGCTAAAGGTTTCCAGCGGCTCGTAGCCCCGCGGCCCTTAACCTTTCCCAAAGTTGTAGATGAAATGTCAGCTGGAGACCCTCAGGTATAAGTTAGCCGGATAACCAGACAGCAGCACCATATGAATCACTGTCATTCTAAATGTAGAATCAGCAATTCTGGACTCGTCCTATCCGGAAACGTAAAGCCCAGGAAGAGCCGCTCCAGGAGCTCCGCTATTGATTTTCCTCCCAAACAAAGAGACTTTCGCGAATACATGATACATCATAATCTTGTAATTTGTACCTTTGTGTCAAACGGGGAAACGCAACAGCGGCGTGGATCTGTGCGTAGACATGTGTGGCGGGTTTAGGGAGCGCTTCACGTTTGGAAGACGCTTTACTGCAACGTTTCCATAAACATAATTGTGACTGTAAACTGTAGAATTGATCTTTGTCTCATGCTGGTAATTTCACTCGAATCAATATTTCATTTCTTTAAGGCAAGACACTACAGGTGAACACGGTAAAACTGATAATTCCACAAGTTTTCAGAAAAGCACTGATTAAATATGCAAATGAGGCATTATCTAATTAAATATGCAGTAATTTGCATACATTTCCAGAACAGAAATCTGAACATTGGATACAGCAGGTTCAAAATTCTAGTTTGATTTTGTCGACACACTCTAAAAAACACTGGATTAAAAACAACCCAATATGGGTTAAAACATGACCCTTGATTAAAACTGGATTGATCCATTTTTACTACAGTACTAGCTTTTTTTTTACTTCATACATTAATAAATGTTTACAAATTAACTTAAATCCTCAAAACTTTTTAAAAAATAAATAAATAAATACTCCACACCACCACTGGTTTGCATGAGAATTCATTATTTTTATCATATTTTACTGTATAACATATTTCATATAGTTTTTGCATATATTTAAACTTGCTTAACTAATATTAGAAGTAAAAATGAAACATTTAGAAGTAATTCAAGTGTAAAGAAAAACTACCCAAACACTGAGAGAGAACCCAGCAGACTCAACCCAGGGTTTGGGTAGAAAAAATAACCCAAGATTTTGCATATTAGAGTTTTTACAGATTTTTATTTTTATCACTCCATAAATCAGAAAAAACTGTCAAAAGAAAAAAATATTTTCACTATGTTTTTAGGAGTAAAATGTTGCATAATCAGGTGAATGATATCAGAATATAGATATGAATAAAACTGTAAAGTTTGGTGTGTGTAAAACTGCTGAATAGATTTCTGACTCAAACACAGACTTTTAAGACTGAAATCTACAGACACATTATAGATTATCCCGTAATTATCCCAGACAACTGTTGATTCAGTTTCTACAACTCCAGATTGAAAACATCAGTTCATTTCACCACTGTTGGTGTTACTGTGCAACTTCCACATTTATTACAAACTTTTAAATATCAACGGAACACAATGTAGCAGCGCTGATCTAAGTGTTCTCAACTTCCCAGCTCTGCATGTGCATTAATGTTCAATAACGCGCGGTCTGATGTGATTAATGTTCAATAACGCACGGTCTGATGTCATTAATGTTCATAACGCACGGTCTGATGTGATTAATGTTCAATAACGCACGGTCTGATGTCATTAATGTTCATAACGCACGGTCTGATGTCATTAATGTTCATAACGTACGGTCTGATGTGATTAATGTTCAATAACGCACGGTCTGATGTGATTAATGTTCAATAACGCACGGTCTGATGTCATTAATGTTCAATAACGCACGGTCTGATGTCATTAATGTTCATAACGTACGGTCTGATGTGATTAATGTTCAATAACGCACGGTCTGATGTCATTAATGTTCAATAACGCACGGTCTGATGTGATTAATGTTCAATAACGCACGGTCTGATGTCATTAATGTTCAATAACGCACGGTCTGATGTCATTAATGTTCATAACGCACGGTCTGATGTGATTAATGTTCAATAACGCACGGTCTGATGTCATTAATGTTCAATAACGCACGGTCTGATGTGATTAATGTTCAATAACGCACGGTCTGATGTCATTAATGTTCAATAACGCACGGTCTTAATGTTCAATAACGCACGGTCTGATGTCATTTATGTTCAATAACGCACGGTCTGATGTGATTAATGTTCAATAACGCACGGTCTGATGTGATTAATGTTCAATAACGCACGGTCTGATGTCATTAATGTTCAATAACGCACGGTCTGATGTGATTAATGTTCAATAACGCGCGGTCTGATGTGATTAATGTTCAATAACGCACGGTCTGATGTCATTAATGTTCATAACGCACGGTCTGATGTCATTAATGTTAAATAACGCACGGTCTGATGTCATTAATGTTAAATAACGCACGGTCTTAATGTTCAATAACGCACGGTCTGATGTCATTTATGTTCAATAACGCACGGTCTGATGTGATTAATGTTCAATAACGCACGGTCTGATGTCATTAATGTTCAATAACGCACGGTCTGATGTGATTAATGTTCAATAACGCACGGTCTGATGTCATTAATGTTCAATAACGCACGGTCTGATGTGATTAATGTTCAATAACGCACGGTCTGATGTCATTAATGTTCAATAACGCACGGTCTGATGTCATTTATGTTCAATAATTCACGGTCTGATGTCATTAATGTTAAATAACGCACGGTCTGATGTCATTAATGTTAAATAACGCACGGTCTTAATGTTCAATAACGCACGGTCTGATGTCATTTATGTTCAATAACGCACGGTCTGATGTGATTAATGTTCAATAACGCACGGTCTGATGTCATTAATGTTCAATAACGCACGGTCTGATGTGATTAATGTTCAATAACGCACGGTCTGATGTCATTAATGTTCAATAACGCACGGTCTGATGTCATTTATGTTCAATAACGCACGGTCTGATGTCATTAATGTTAAATAACGCACGGTCTGATGTCATTAATGTTAAATAACGCACGGTCTTAATGTTCAATAACGCACGGTCTGATGTCATTTATGTTCAATAACGCACGGTCTGATGTGATTAATGTTCAATAACGCACGGTCTGATGTCATTAATGTTCAATAACGCACGGTCTGATGTCATTTATGTTCAATAATTCACGGTCTGATGTCATTAATGTTAAATAACGCACGGTCTGATGTCATTAATGTTAAATAACGCACGGTCTTAATGTTCAATAACGCACGGTCTGATGTCATTTATGTTCAATAACGCACGGTCTGATGTGATTAATGTTCAATAACGCACGGTCTGATGTCATTAATGTTCAATAACGCACGGTCTGATGTCATTTATGTTCAATAATTCACGGTCTGATGTCATTAATGTTCAATAACGCGCGGTCTGATGTCATTAATGTTCAATAACGCACGGTCTGATGTGATTAATGTTCAATAACGCACGGTCTGATGTCATTAATGTTCATTAATGTTCAATAACGCACGGTCTGATGTCATTAATGTTCAATAACGCACGGTCTGATGTCATTTATGTTCAATAACACAGTCTGATGTCATTAATGTTCAATAACGCACGGTCTGATGTCATTAATGTTCAATAACGCACGGTCTGATGTCATTAATGTTCAATAACGCGCGGTCTGATGTCATTAATGTTCAATAACGCACGGTCTGATGTCATTTATGTTCAATAACACAGTCTGATGTCATTAATGTTCAATAACGCACGGTCTGATGTCATTAATGTTCAATAACGCGCGGTCTGATGTCATTAATGTTCAATAACGCATGGTCTGATGTCATTAATGTTCATTAATGTTCAATAACGCACGTTCTGATGTCATTAATGTTCAATAACGCACGGTCTGATGTGATTAATGTTCAATAACGCACGGTCTGATGTCATTAATGTTCAATAACGCGCGGTCTGATGTCATTAAGGTTCAATAACGCACGGTCTGATGTCATTTATGTTCAATAACACAGTCTGATGTCATTAATGTTCAATAACGCACGGTCTGATGTCAGACAGTCCTGTGACGCTTCGGTCTGGTTTCTGTCTTTTCTCCCAGAATCCCCGGCGCTCGTGCCACGCTGCATCACACCCAGTTTGCCTCCCTGTTCCTGGACAGTCTGAAACACTTTTCCTGATCTCGTTCATCTTGATGGATTGTCAATATATGGATCGTCCTGCTCTCTAATTCAGTGAAAAAATCTAGTTTTCCATTAGTCTCTGCCTTTCTAATTTTCACTGCTGCTTTGCCACGTGTAATTATTAAAGGCAGATTCAAGAAAGCAATTACTGAACTCGGGTTTGTATCTTTGAAATCTTAATAAGCTGAAGTTGTGCTTGGAGAGCAGATCTACAGGATTCTGGGGGATTTTCTTAGAGACTCGCGCTGTTAAATAACACAAATCAAAGCGGCTGAATAAAACTAAATATAATACTGCTTTCCTTGCTTCACAATGTGAAGAACTACTTTAAAATATGACTGTCTCTAATGATAAAAATCAATATCTGTTTAGCGTGTGCGAGCTCTTTTGTGTCGTAAGCGGCGGCGGCCTTTCAACGCAGGGGCTGTGGGGGTGCTAGATCATTGATCATATTATAGCAAAATTTGGCCACTCAATATTTAATATTCAATCATTTTAATTATCACAATTAAAGTTTTCATTTTATTAAATTGAACAAGCACAACATTCAGCATTCAATCAAATATTCTTAAAGATTTATTATTTTTAATAATATCTCGTTATTTCGACATAATATGTGTCTGTGCAACAAGCAAGATGTGCATTTGTAAATCCGGTGACACGAGTGCATTGATTTTTATTAATAAACGAGTGTTTTCTGTGTCAGTGTCGGCTGCAAAGATGAAGTTGCCGATCGCCTTGTCCGCAGTGAACGCGCTATAGAGAGAAATGCACATCATGGATTACATAATCAGAGAGTAGCCCATTTCTTTTTGCTTTGAATTGTTTCGTTTAAAGACATTTCAAGCTTTCTATAGATATATTTCTCATGTCCGTGAGGTATACGCTGAGTTTCGGTTCATTTATGATGAGATGCTCCAGTTCACGAGTAATGCAAGTGACTCATGTCATGATTACATTGTCTGCTGTATTTGCTTCTTATTTATTACATCCAGGCAATTGGTTGATGAAAAATTGATTAAAATTAAGATACAATTTATTCTTTCACTTTAATGAAAGGCTTTCTACAAAACAAACTCTGACCCACTCCATATGCCTCCCGATATATTGCGCATCCTATCTTACTCTTGCTGTTCACTTTTCATAATCAACATAGAAGGGAAAAAAAAACATAATATTTTAACAAATATTAAACTAAATGTGCTTATTTAATGGCTACTACACGTATAATAGACAATAGACTATTTGTACAAATTGCTGCACATTCATTTACTTCTGAATTTAGCACACATTAGTTGAAAGGCATTTGTTTGTGCATAGTAAAACATATCTGCAACATTTATGAAATTCACGGATAATTGTGCGTGCATTTATTAATCATTGATACTAAAATCATAATAAAGTAGGCTATATGTACAAAAAATCAGATGAGCCCAGAATACGAATGCAACGTGTTTAATTACACTTTCCACCCATAAAAAAACATTTTAAGAACGCTTAATGTTGCTTAATGGAGATTAGAATGTGCCCTTCTTATGTCGAAATAACAGATGTTGAAATAACGACTTAATATCTCAAAATAACAAGATAAGTTTTCTTTTTTCTTCTTCTTCTGCGGTTCAGGGCTTCCATAGAATATAGCCTGAATATAATTGCTTCCAGAAATTATTTTTGGGGGTGCTGTGGTCTTTCTTGGGGCGCTGAAGCACTGCTAGCCCCTCGCTAGCGCCACCCATGTGTCATTGAGGATGACAATAAAGGCGTTTACACAACAGGTCAAAGGTTAACATAAGCCTCATGGTCATTACAATATAATGCTTTGTAATATTATCGAATAATTTGTGTTTAATGAAAACACACCCTGTAATCCAATGTCAAGAAAGACAAAAAGAAAATGTTAAAATCCAGCTTTTAATGTTGTTTATATGTTTTTAATATGCTTTAATACAAAGCGTGTGTAAGTTCATAAGTCGACAGCATTGCTGAGTATTTTCTGCTTAAAACTGCAGTGAACCAAAGACAGTCTCAAAAACACGCTTTGAAATCGCTGGTGTTTCTGACGTCACAAACGACCTTGTAACCAATCAGATCAACGTGTGCTCGTCAACCAGTGGAGCTCTGAGTGAGTGAGTGGAGGCGGGGCTCATCTGCATATTCATAGAACCGCGCATACTAAATGAGGCTGTCGGGTTACATTCAAGATATTTTAATCCATGAAGACATTTTTTCAAGGAAAAAAACACTTAAATATGTAATTTTGGTGATCAAAGATGAGTTTTAAGAGATACAATTATTGACTACAGGGAGACTATAAATTCATGAAATGAATTTAAAAGTCTAAAAAAAACAGTTTAAAATAAGTTGGAAAAGAGTCATTCAGTTTTTGAAATGCTTTTTCGGGCATTTTGTAGAATAAATAGAAAAAGTTCAGTGGATGATCCACGTAATTAACCAAAAAGAAGAAGTCTGGAATCGCAGCTTTAATTACGTAGCCAAAGTGTTTTTTAAATAACTGGATGAAGAAATAACCTTTTGAACCTCTCACACTCGCTGGGAACAGTGCGTAAAGCGTCTTCGGGACACAGCTTGAGTTTGTGAGCAGGGAAAATACGTTCAAATATGTCATTTGGGTGATCAAAGATGAGTTTTAAGAGATATAATCATTGACTAAAGGGGGACTTTAATATGAGAGCCTAATAGAATCAGTATACGGGATACAACTTAATTATTTCCGCTTAGATGTTCATGCTGAAATGATCAAATATGAATGCAAACCTATAACCTGTGAATGTACGAGCGCCAGTGGAGTCTGTTTTATTGCTGACGGGGTTTTCCTCTGTCCGTAACGTAGCAAAGGGAAACTGTCAGGCTAGTTTCTGACACGCATTTACATTCTCCAATGACAAGTGACACCAGCAAAAGGCCACAGAAAACTGCTTATTGATCAGCGTAAAACTATTCATCGGAGCAGATGAGGTTATGGCTAGAGGAGGGCAGAACTGCATTACACGGCGCCGCTGTTTCTGTGCCGCTAAAGACCTGCTGATTGGCTGGTAAAGATGTTGATGGGTCTCATCGTGGCTATTAACTTCTCACTGCGGTCATTCATAATCTCTTGCATACTAAACGCCCGGCGTGTCACGCCGCATTTACGGGGTGAGGGATTGGAAAACGGCCAGCTAATGAAATGGGAAGAACTCACGGCCAAAGTCATTTGACACTGCCAGCGTTTCGCCGTCTCACAATTAAATGAATTCCCACTGCATTCTGACCTTTAGCACAACACAACAAAAGACGGCGCCGGGAATCTCTCATCAGCTGTTGAATCAAAGCTAAAGAGCTTCACGTGTCCATAAATTAAAGTCTGGATCAGAGCACTGAAAAGAGCAAACAGACTCTCAGGAACTTCCTTTAGTCACATTCATTGGGATTGACGGGAAAAAAAGATATGAAATGCTTCCCAGATAAATAAAAAATATACTCGAAAACATTTTCTCAACATTTAAAACATCCAGTTTGTTTTAAACATTTAAGAACGTTTAGGAAACATTACATTGTATCATTTTTTTCCAAATATTATCAACGTTACTTGTTCTCTGAGCGTTCTGAAACAAGTTGCAACGAATAAAAAAAACGTTAGATTTTAAATGATCCATAACGATGTATAAATTATTAAAAAAAGATATGAAATGCTTCCCAGATAAACAAAAAATATATTTGAAAAAACATCATTGAAAACATTTTCTCAACATTCTAAATGTCCAGTTTTTTAAACATTTAAGAACGTCAAGGAAATATTACATTGTATCATTCTTTAAACATTATGGAAATGTTACTTCTGAATCTTCTCTGAGTGTTCTGGAACAATAATGTTCATTAGTTAACATTAATGTATTTACTAACAAACAAACAATGAGCCATTCATTTGGTACAGTATTTATTAATCTTTGTAAATGTTAGTTAATAAAAAACCAGCTGTTCATTGTTTGTTCATGTTAGTTCACAGTGCAGTAACTAATACAACCTTTGATTTTAATAACGTATTAGTAAATGTTGAAATTAATATGAACTAAGATTAATAAATGCTGTAGAAGTATTGCTCATTCTTAGTTCATGTTCACTAATGAACCTTATTGTAAAGTGTTACGTTACATTTAAAAAAACCTTATTAAAAATCATGATCAACGTATAAATAATGTTTTAGTGCTAATGTTTTGAGAACATTATTAAAGACCAGATAACTTTGAACATGAATTTGTTTTATTAATGTTACGTTTGCTCATGGACGCCATAATGCAGATGCCATAAACATCGTGTGACAGCGGCTGTCAGAGTTCATTAAACGCTCGTCTCATATGATAATGCAGTGCGAGTCAGCAGCCGTGTGTGTGGCTGGAGACTCATTGATGAATGTCACATCGCCAATAGATTTATGTATGCAAATGAGCGGTCAATACTTCCACCGGCGCCTAAATGTACAGTAGCGTGAGATCGTCTCAGTCACATAAAGTCTGGCAGGACCAGACCCGGCCTTCTCTTTTCCTCCTTGCTTTCGGTCCAGTAAAGCTCGTCTGATGTCTTGAGGCAGTTTTCCATGAGCGTTTATGAGCGTCCCGTGATCATATTCCCTGAATGTGTTTAAAGGGCCCCGCGGGACTTCACTAATTCAAAGCAAAGGTTGCAGTTTGAGTTTAATCATTAGGCCTCAGACAGAAAGTCAATTAGTGGAGATCAATATTTTTCAGAAACATTGAAATCAGGCGAGGGCACAACTGCCTCTATTAAAGAGCGCTAATGCATGCAAATACACAATTAACAGAGCCGCGTGCGCTCACAAACACAGAAACATGGAAGCCAGTCCGCGGCGGATGTGAATCATGCTTCTGCAGAGCAGCGTTACAGACCGATCTCAGTGCGTCTCGTACTTGATGAAGTTTGCATCGCTGATTCTGTTATTTTCCTGTTTATCACTGTGAAGCTGCTTTGAAACAATCTCTACTGTATAAAGCGCTGTATAAAGCTGAATTTAAAAGCTAAATAAAGCTACAAAATTAAAAAGGTCTTTTCATTTTTTTAAATCACAATCCTGGCATGTTTTTCTTGCAATTCTGATTTTATTACTCAAAATTCAGAGTTATATCTCAATTCTGAGAAAAAAAGTCAGAATTGTAGGAAATAAATTCAGAATTGCGTGTTATAAACTCTGAATTTGTGAGAAAGTCAGAATTGCAAGAAATAAAGAATTGTGAGACATAAAGTCAGAATTGCGAGATATAAAGTCAGAATTGTGAGATATAAAGTCAGAATTGCGAGATATAAAGTCAGAATTGCGAGATATAAAGTCAGAATTGCGAGATATAAAGTCAGGATATAAAGTCAGAATTGCGAGATATAAAGTCAGAATTGCGAGATATAAAGTCAGAATTGCGAGATATAAAGTCAGAATTGCGAGATATAAAGTCAGAATTGCGAGATATAAAGTCAGAATTGTGAGATATACAGTCAGAATTGCGAGATATAAAGTCAGAATTGCGTGAGAATTGCGTGATATAAAGTCAGGATTGTGAGATATAAAGTCAGAATTGCGAGATATAAAGTCAGAATATAAAGTCAGAATTGCGAGATATAAAGTCAGAATTGCGAGATATAAAGTCAGAATTGCGAGATATAAAGTCAGGATATAAAGTCAGAATTGTGAGATATAAAGTCAGAATTGCGAGATATAAAGTTAGGATATAAAGTCAGAATTGCGAGATATAAAGTCAGAATTGCGAGATATAAAGTCAGAATTGCGAGATATAAAGTCAGAATTGTGAGATATAAAGTCAGAATTGCGAGATATAAAGTCAGAATTGCGTGAGAATTGCGTGATATAAAGTCAGGATTGCGTGATATAAAGTCAGAATTGTGAGATATAAAGTCAGAATTGTGAGATATAAAGTCAGAATTGTGAGATATAAAGTCAGAATTGCGAGATATAAAGTCAGAATTGCGAGATATAAAGTCAGGATTGTGAGATATAAAGTCAGAATTGCGAGATATAAAGTCAGAATTGCGAGATATAAAGTCAGAATTGCGAGATATAAAGTCAGGATTGTGAGATATAAAGTCAGAATTGCGTGAGAATTGCGTGATATAAAGTCAGGATTGCATGAGAATTGCGTGATATAAAGTCAGGATTGTGAGATATAAAGTCAGAATTGCGTGAGAATTGCGTGATATAAAGTCAGGATTGTGAGATATAAAGTCAGAATTGCGAGATATAAAGTCAGGATATAAAGTCAGAATTGCGAGATATAAAGTCAGAATTGCGAGATATAAAGTCAGAATTGCGAGATATAAAGTCAGGATATAAAGTCAGAATTGTGAGATATAAAGTCAGAATTGTGAGATATAAAGTTAGGATATAAAGTCAGAATTGCGAGATATAAAGTCAGAATTGCGAGATATAAAGTCAGAATTGCGAGATATAAAGTCAGAATTGTGAGATATAAAGTCAGAATTGCGAGATATAAAGTCAGAATTGCGTGAGAATTGCGTGATATAAAGTCAGGATTGCGTGATATAAAGTCAGAATTGTGAGATATAAAGTCAGAATTGTGAGATATAAAGTCAGAATTGTGAGATATAAAGTCAGAATTGCGAGATATAAAGTCAGAATTGCGAGATATAAAGTCAGGATTGTGAGATATAAAGTCAGAATTGCGAGATATAAAGTCAGAATTGCGAGATATAAAGTCAGAATTGCGAGATATAAAGTCAGGATATAAAGTCAGAATTGTGAGATATAAAGTCAGAATTGTGAGATATAAAGTCAGAATTGCGAGATATAAAGTCAGAATTGCGAGATATAAAGTCAGGATTGTGAGATATAAAGTCAGGATTGTGAGATATAAAGTCAGAATTGCGTGAGAATTGCGTGATATAAAGTCAGGATTGCGTGATATAAAGTCAGAATTGTGAGATATAAAGTCAGAATTGTGAGATATAAAGTCAGAATTGTGAGATATAAAGTCAGAATTGCGAGATATAAAGTCAGAATTGCGAGAATTGCGAGATATAAAGTCAGAATTGCGAGATATAAAGTCAGGATTGTGAGATATAAAGTCAGAATTGCGAGATATAAAGTCAGAATTGCGAGATATAAAGTCAGAATTGTGAGATATAAAGTCAGAATTGCGCGAGATAAAGTCAGAATTGCGAGATATAAAGTCAGGATATAAAGTCAGAATTGTGAGATATAAAGTCAGAATTGTGAGATATAAAGTCAGAATTGCGAGATATAAAGTCAGAATTGCGAGATATAAAGTCAGGATTGTGAGATATAAAGTCAGGATTGTGAGATATAAAGTCAGAATTGCGAGATATAAAGTCAGAATTGCGAGATATAAAGTCAGGATATAAAGTCAGAATTGCGAGATATAAAGTCAGAATTGTGAGATATAAAGTCAGAATTGCGAGATATAAAGTCAGGATATAAAGTCAGAATTGCGAGATATAAAGTCAGAATTGTGAGATATAAAGTCAGAATTGTGAGATATAAAGTCAGAATTGCGAGATATAAAGTCAGAATTGCGAGATATAAAGTCAGAATTGCGAGATATAAAGTCAGAATTGTGAGATATAAAGTCAGAATTGCGAGATAAAAAGTGAGAATTGTGAGATATAAAGTCAGAATTGCGAGATATAAAGTCAGGATTGCAAGAAATAAAGTCAGAATTGTGAGATATAAAGTCAGGATATAAAGTCAGAATTGCGAGATATAAAGTCAGGATTGCGAGATATAAAGTCAGAATTGCGAGATATAAAGTCAGAATTGCGAGATATAAAGTCAGGATTGCGAGATATAAAGTCAGAATTGTGAGATATAAAGTCAGGATATAAAGTCAGAATTGCGAGATATAAAGTCAGAATTGTGAGATATAAAGTCAGGATTGCAAGAAATAACGTCAAAAATAAATAAAAAATTAAGTCAGAATTGTGAGTTATAAAGTAAATTTGCAAGAAAGTCAGACTTGTGAGGCAGAAAGTCACACAATTACCTTTTTGATAGTTTGCTAGTGTAAGAGGCGCGTGACCCTGAGCGGCGAGGGTAGTTTGCTCAGATCAGCGCTTCAGATGCGAGACACATTTAGCCATGGCCCTTATATTCAACACACCCGCAACAGGGTTTAATCGTCACCCGTGTTTATCCACACTGAATGCCTGAACACACACTCCACATCTGATACACCAGCTTCATCTGCTCTGACCCTCGCGAGAGGCGCACACACACACACACACACACACACACGAAGGTCCGGCCGCACAAATCATTCCTCCTGCCCGCTGAAAATGAGCAGGCATTGGATTATAAAGAACCATCACAAACAGATAAGAGAAATGAATTAACACCGGCCTTATCGCGCCGCTTGCCAACACGATGGTGAACTTCAAATTTGCCAAATCAGGAATCGCGCATGTGGAGCCGTTCCTCAAACGACCGCGCCAGCACTCCTTAAAAAAAAAAAAAAAAGACGGGGAAAAAAAACCCTGTAATTTTAGTTTTAAAACTGATCACTAGGGCTGTGCAACGATTAAACACATCCAAAATAAAAGTTGTTTACATAATATATGTGTGTGTACTGTGTATAATTATTTTGTATATACACACACAGGTGAAACTCAAACTATTTAAATATCATGCAAAGTTATAATTTTGATTATGGCTTGCTTATGAAAACCCCAAATTCTAAATCTCAGAAAATTAGAATATTACATGAAATCAATAAAAAAAGGATTAAATACAGAAATGTCGGCCCTCTGAAAAGTATAATCATGCATATGTATATAGTTATATATACTAAATATATTAGTGTCACCTTTTAATTTGAATTACACAAACTTTTGCACGATATTCTAATTTTTCGAGTTTCACCTGTAACTACACACACATGCATGTATATTTTTGAGAAATATTTGCATTTATATACTGTATATATATTATATATAAATAAAAAAAAATCTTAAATATATACATGCATGTTTGTATTAATTATACACAGTACACACACAGATATTACGTAAACACAAACCTTTATTGTGGATGCGATTAATCGTTGCACAGCACTACTGATCAGTCACAGTTAATCAATATAAAATCATGGAATAGGAGATACAAGCTTGTGCGATATATCTGTACCTAAATAAACACACAGAGAGGAAATATAAAAAGGATCATATATTTCATTTGCAGTTATTACAGCACTAAGAGACATTCATCCCATGTTTCACCCAGAGAACTGAGACTCACATTTGCAAGATGATATTGTTTGCGGGCTGGCGTTCGTGACAAACTGGTGTAATTTCATCGGTGTCGCGAGCGCGGCCTGATATTTGTTCCTTTCGGCTCCCAGATTTGAATCGCAGGGTCCCGAGGCCCTTCTCCTGACAGCACACAAATAATTACAGGCCGCTCTCTTCATTGGCTCTTATATTGCTCCTGTTATCTGAAGGCCTGCAGAGCGTTTGATCAAGTAAGGTCACTGTATTCTGACCATAACGCAACATAACACTGCTATTTGGAGATACGATAAATAAAAGCAAGACAACGTTTTATCAGTTGTGTTTATATGTGTGTGTGTGTTTGCTACAAGTGTGCCTGAATTTCGAGATTCTCCTCCAGTGCAGATGATTTAAGGGCCATTTGATCTGAATTTAAATATTCAGTACATCCTCTGACCTGCAGGGGGCGTGTTAGCGTGTGTAGTTTGATTATTATATTAAAAGGGTGTCTTTAATACCACAGTTTACATGTGTGTGTCAATTATTTGCCTTTTATTTATAGAAATTTACTTCTTTCATCAGTAGGCCTACGTTATTGACAAAACACGAAGGTATATCAACAATAATCAAGTGCAACACCTTCCCAGCGAACAGGGAACGTTCTGGCAAGGTTTTCTTAAAGTTATGAAGAAACGTTCGTCCAGTAACGTTAATAGAACATTCGTTCCGTTCAACGTTATCTGGTCTTAAGTGTTCTCAAAACGTTAGCATGTATCATTCATAGAGCGTTTTTTCTTAAACGTTTTAGTAGGACGTTCGTCTAAAGTTTATTTAAATGTATTTGTTTCAGAAAACATTCAAAAGTGACGTTAATGTTTAGATGAATCAGAAAATGGAATGTTCCCTTAACGTTCTCATGACAAAGACAAAAATTTAACTGGACGTTCTGAGAACATTCATACACAACGTTTTCATAACTTAATGGGAACATTAGCAAAATTCTTAGAATGTATTTTTGTCAGTGTTATAGACACTACATAGAGTCTAAAAAATACTAACAAACGATTGACAATCTCGTTCTCAATCCGAATCAGCGCGAATTGGTCTTTGTTTTTAGCATTAAATATTAAATGAACCGTTTACTACAACACAACTTAAGCAGATTGGCTAATTGTCCCAAAATCTGCACGAGACTTGAATAATTCAGTAAACATTCGAGTCACATTCGACAACGCGCTACAATCGAATCTTTTTTTTAAGGCAACAGGTCATTGAAAAATTACAATTCTGTCATCATTTACTCACGTCGTTCAAACCCTGCCCTTTCACTGCAAGCACAAAAAACAGCAAGACATTTCTCTAAATATCTTCTTTTGTTTTCCACAGAAGTCAGTCAGCGAGTCACCAACAGAACCGTCGAAAACCTTCCCGCCGTTTCTCAAACTTGCATACGGAAGCCCATTTGCGCAACATAAAAAAAGAATCATGCTTTGGTTAATCAAAATTATCAAATACAAACTCTATGACATATGTGCAAATGAAGATTTTTAGGTGTTTATTCAGATTTGAAGAGACAATTTTTTTTAACTTAAGTCATAATTTCAATTTTATATAATTTTAATTTAGTAGGCTGACAATTTCAATTTCGATTAATTTTTACTTCTAAATTCATACTTTTGATTTAGTAGATCTATATCCTCGTTTCAACATGTCATTATTTATGATTTACAAAACCATGATTTTTTTGTCTTAAGTGGCAGAAAATGGGCTGCCTTTAATGTGCATATTTAATAATCTGGAGCTCAATAAACAAAGAGCCAATGAAATTCCTCTCCCTTCTCCACCTTATATGGTCATGATGCATTTCCAGCTATATGTAAATGACACCGTTAAAGGTGTTTGTTTATCATGATTTGAATGGATACAAATAAAATGTAACCAAAAAAATTACAATGCATTATAATTATCAATTGAAATCCTTTGATAATTTGATCACCTCAGAGTAGCTGAATGATTCACACGCAACAAAAATAAACAAATCATACAGAGTTCTGTGCTGCTAAAAATAATTGCTGCAGTTAATTACCATGTGCATGATGAATGCTTGTATTCCTTGAAGTTGCTTTGGATAAAAGTGTCTGCTAAATGAATACACTAGTTTTATACTGAATTTACTTTATGGAGTTTAACTGTGAAAACATTTTAATACAATAAATTGACTGTAAATTCTGAATGTAAAATGACACCGTTATAAAAATCTAATGAGATCTAACAAAAAAATAAAAATAGTCACATTTTATAGCATGCTTGATCATCATGGACAGAAGTTGAATATTTATTTACATTCAGGTCTCCTGTCAGTATTAAATAAACGTGAAATTGGTGAGTAAATATGCTTAAGGTCCAAGAACACCATGTCAATGTGCAACAACCTTTAATGATCCTAAAAATAGAATATAAACTCGCAATTACGATAAAACATCTAAAATGTGGAATATAAACTCACAATAACGATAAAACACCTAAAATGTGAATATAAACTCACAATAACGATAAAACACCTGAAATGTGAATATAAACTCACAATAACGATAAAACACCTGAAATGTGGAATATAAACTCACAAATGCGATAAAGCACCTGAATTGTGGAATATAAACTCGCAATTACGATAAAACACCTGAATTGTCGAATATAAATTTGCAATTGCGATAAAACCTGAAATGTGGAATATAAACCCACAATTGCGATAAAACACCTGAAATGTGGAATATAAAAACTCACAATTGCGATAAAACCTGAAATGTGGAATATAAAAACTCACAATCGAGATAAAACCTGAAATGTGGAATATAAACACGCAATTGCGATAAAACACCTGAATTGTGGAATATAAATTCGCAATTGCGATAAAACCTGAAATGTGGAATATAAACCCACAATTGCGATAAAACACCTGAAATGTGGAATATAAAAACTCACAATTGCGATAAAACCTGAAATGTGGAATATAAAAACTCACAATCGAGATAAAACCTGAAATGTGGAATATAAACACGCAATTGCGATAAAACACCTGAATTGTGGAATATAAATTCGCAATTGCGATAAAACCTGAAATGTGGAATATAAACCCGCGATTGCGATAAAACACCTGAAATGTGGAATATAAAAACTCTCAATTGCGATAAAACCTGAATTGTGGAATATAAACCCGCAATTGTAGAATATTTATTTACCTTTGTGTCTCCTGTCAGTATTACACAAACATGTGAAATTGGTGAGTAAATATGCTTAAGGTCCAAGAATACCATATCAATGTCCAACAACCCTTAATGATCTTAATAATAGGATTCATTTTCTTTATGCAAAATGTTTTTTTGCTCTCATATTTTGGTGGGAATGGCCCACAGACAGACACTCACCTCCACTATCAGAAACACCTGCAGGTAAAGCATCAGACATTCAGAAGAGTAATGGATCTGCCCTACAGACGCACTGACAGCCTTCATAATCATCTTCCTCAAAGATGCAGCTCATAATGCGACGGCGCCATGACAGCTTGCCAATATGACGGGCCGAGCCCAGGACGGGCGCTGGGGTTTTTGACGTATATGCAGAGCGCCTGAGATGCTCGGCGGGCCTGTCAAGAACACGGTTTCTTTTATTTCTCTGTTTAAGTGAGTTTAAGCAGCGATGTGACATCCTGAAGACACTTCACAAGATCGATAGCTGCTTCTGCTCCCTCTGAAAAAGTCAAAGCTAAATGAACATTTCTTAAGAAACAAGCTCTTCCTTTCTGAAAGAGACCAAGAAATACATGTTTAGCTGGAGCCTATCAGGAGTGATATGGAAGCTTGTTTCCGCCACGAAATAGAAAAGTTAAACATGTTTATTTCTCGCAAATGCAAGAAAAAATTCAGAATTGCGAGATATAAACTCGCAATTGCGAGAAAAAGTCAGTTGTGAGATATAAACTCGCAATTGCGAGAAAACGCCTGCATTGTGGGATATAAACTCGCAATTGCGAGAAAACGCCTAAATTGTGGGATGTAAACTCGCAATTGCGAGAAAAAGTCAGTTGTGAGATATAAACATAATTAAGAGAAAACGCCTGCATTGTGGGATATAAACTCGCATTTGCGGGAAAACGCCTAAATTGTGGGATGTAAACTCGCAATTGCGAGAAAAAGTCAGAGTTGTGGGATATAAATTTGCAATTGTGAGAAAACGGCTAAATTATGGGGTATAAACTTGCAATTGCGAGAAAAATCTTGAATTTCTCAGATACAGTTGCAACAGTGAGAAAAAAGTAAAAATTGTGATACATAACCTTGAATTTTAAGATAAAACTTCACAATTGCCTTGTTTATTTTTTGTTCCGTGAAAGAAACAAGCTTTCATATAAAAAATACATTTTAGAGCAGAACTAGAAAACCGAATATTCACTAAAGCCAAAAACATGACGTTGAGTTCTGATACAGATTCATTCCTTTATTAAGCTTCAGATATTGTTGCACAGGAATGTAGAGTAAAAAACACTTGTGATTAAAAAATCTGTTACAATGAATCAACTGAAACGTTCAAAAATTTCAGGCTACAAAGCAAAATAAAAAAATATACATATGTATATATGTGAACGCGAGTAGCAGAGTCCAGCGCGCACGAGCCGCCGAAAGCCTCAGCGATTATTACTCAGACTCTTAAACACTGATCAAGAGAATGATGCTTCATCTGTACATACGAGACGCGAGGACAGAAGGCCTTCCCCTGCCCGATCACTGCCTAATGCCACACTCATCCGCACCTCAGGGTCATCTGAGTGAAGAAACCACAGCGCTCATCTTTACACACCAAACAAAGGATGAAGAGATTGAGATGCTTTTTATTATTGTAGTGCTATCATTAGAGTTGAATTAAGTCTGTGCAGCTTTTCCTGCAGGATCATTACTGGAGAATAAAGAGGATGATGAGCCGAGCGGCGTCCGATTACGCGATCGCTTTGGCTTCGGGCAAGAACGCCTCCCAATACTTTATTAGCTGAAAGACAGAGACAAGAGAAACACATGAACTTTCCCATGGCATCTGATCAGAGAGCACGGCTCTTTACTCTGATTGGTTGATCATTAACCCTCATGTTGTGTTTAGGTCACTTTAACCCGGAGAATTTACTTTACACAGAAATCCTACAAAAAGTTCTATATGTATATAAACCTTTCAAGGGGTTCCATCATGGGATATTTTTTGGATATAGCTTTGATTAATTAATTTAGTTTTAATTTATTTTATTCTGATTAAATTTGATGAATTAAGCAGCTCATAAACATTCTTTATCACTAGAAAGAATTGAAATAACGCATTAAACATGAAAGTATTATGCAAGCATTTAAAACATTTCTCCTCATACAGAACCTTTTTTGGCATAAAGGGTTCTTTGAAATAGAGTCAAGAACCCAAGAGTTCAATATATTAGAACTTATTGAAATTTTATTCTAACACTGTGTCTTAACCAGACGTGATGCGGTAAAATCCCAGCGACAAGCAGTTTTCTGAGATCCAAGCCAATCAGAAGAGAGTGTGGGCGGAGTCTCTCTGCAAGCGCATTGCACTCGCAACCAATCAATCAAAAATCAGCCAATCAGAAGAGCGTGTGGGCGGAGTCTCTCTGCAAGCGCACTGCACTCGCAACCAATCAATCAAAAATCAGCCAATCAGAAGAGAGCGTGGGCGGAGTCTCTCTGCAAGCGCACTGCACTCGCAACCAATCAATCAAAAATCAGCCAATCAGAAGATGCTATAAAAGTCACGCAAAATAATATTCAAACTCGCATTAGATTTAACATTAAATAAGGCACATAATCAATAGCTGATAATATCAGTCACACTTTGTATGTTGTTGTTCCAGCTACAGCATCACAGAAATACAACCGTTTCTACAATCGAATCGTCGCTAGTTTAGACAAAACTCTGATAAACATGGAAAACACGCGGTTTATCTTGTGTCGCAGCGTCTGGTCAGGACACAGTGCAAGAATGCAGTTAATGTTGTTTATCGGACTCAAACTTACTGCCTTACCGCTAATGAAAGAAAATGAGCTGATAAAAAGATTGAATCCAGTATTAGGCGATAGAGCTGTTTGCAGCACAGCTCGAGGCTTAAACACGTACCTGCTGTTGTGTGTGAACTAGTGACTCCAGATATTTAACGATGACGACTTTGAAATCCTTCACTCTGTCTTTCTGTGAGGAGAAAAAGACACTCGTCAGAGAAACGAGCGTTTGCTTTTAACGTCGAGAGCAAACACACACTGACAGCTGAACTCACCTCGAATCGCCCAACCTCTCGCCGGATGACTTTAGAGATCTGCTCAAAATCTCTTTCACCCTGCTGCACTTTACCTTCCCACTGAACACACACACGCGCACACACACACACACACACACACACACACACGTCAGGTCAGAAGATCTAGAGAGCACGTGATTATCATTTATGGGATGAGAGCGATGATCTATAATGAATCCTGCATAACAACTACAAACAAACAACACAACATATCAGCCAATGTACATTAACAACACAACTCCGCTGTTAAAGTGAGAGATGCAGTGTGTCTGTAAGCATGTCGTGAGCATCTGATGAACCCATAATTAGGCTTTGATCTGCATAATGCAAATATAAGAGGCATGAAGAGTGTAAAAGAGCAGGCGTGATGATGAAGACAGCAAATAAAATCAAAGCCACAGTCCTACCTCCTCCATCTCCTTCGTGGGGCGTGACAGGGAAAATGCAGAAATTAAAGAGGCTGAAAATGTTTCATGCTTAAAAGAATCAATAACTGTCATGAACTCTTGCAGCTGTCGGTGGTTTGAAAGAACAGTCGAGATATGAATGAACCGAAGGGAAGGAAGGGAAATAAACATGCTGGATAATTCCCATCACCCCCGGCGCTGCTCACAAACTCAAGCTGTGGCCCATATATAGAGCAATAATACGGTTTTTATAACAGTGTTATTTAGACATTTTATGTGCAATAATTTTTGACTAGTTATGCCCTAATTAATTACTAATTATTGCACTGTTTTTATTCTTACATTTTCTAAGTTTTTTTTTATTGCTATTATGCTATTTATTGATGAAGCTGCTTAGACATACACTCTAGTTTCTAATGTTTTTATTGATTCATGTTTTTATCTTGTGTTTTGACCGGACTTTAATTCTGAGTTTCGTTCCTTCATGTGAAAATGCGTATGGAATGACAATAAACGGACGCTTTACGCACTGTTCCCAGCGAGTGTGAGAGGTTTAAAAGGTTATTTTGTCACCCAGTTATTTAATAACCACTTTGGCTGCGTAATTAAAGCTGCGATTCCAGATTTCTTCTGTTGTTAATTACGTGCATCATCCACTGAACTCTTTCTTGCTGGATTTACAACACAATATTTGTATTATTTATTCTACAAAATGCCCGAAAAATCTATTAAAAAAACGTAACCGCAAATGACTCTTTTCCAACTTATTTTTTAAAGTTTTTTAGACTTTTAAATTAATTTCATGAATTTAAAGTCCCCCTGTAGTCAATAACTGTATCCTTTAAAACTCATCTTTGATCACCAAAATGACATATTTAAACGTTAAATTCTTCATGTCTTAAAATATCTTGAATGTAACTCGACACCCTTGCCTAATTTAGTATACGCGGTTCTATGAATATGCAAATGAGCAATAACATTTATTATTTATTTATTCTAATAAAATTAAAAATATAAAATAATTCAAAAATCTATTTAAAAAATGTAATCAAATTTACAACAAAAGATTTTTATTTGTCAAATAAGGTGCTGTACAACAGACTTTGTAAATTAAGACTGAAAAATATTTTGGTTGAATGATATTAACTTAATTATAATAATGTATGTAGTACTACTTTGAGAGGAACATTGTAATAAACAATAGTAAAATATTTCTGTCACAATTTCTTTAAGTTAAGCCAAACTTTTATTTTGGCAGGCTTTTTGCCGCTAGTTTACGGAACTTTTATTTTGGTTTTTGTGCATAAATAAAAATGTCACAGTGCATAAGTGTGTGAATTGGGACGCTTTTTTACACACAAGCTCATGAACAAATCCGTTAATCAGACACAGCTTGCGGCTGATCAATATCAGTCACGCATATCCATGAGCTCGTGTCATATTTCTGAGCATACCTCCTTGATCTCGTCTTTGGCCTGCTGGAGTTTGTCGGGTTTGTTGGCGTACTGTAGTTTGGCTTCGGCTTCTCTCTTCCGCTGAAGCATCATCTCCGCCTCCTGCCATTTGCCCCATGTTTTCATTCGCTGATCGAACACGCTCTGCAGACACATGACACGTCACATGACCAGCCGAGACAAACCAGACGCCGAGCAAAGTCAAATTCAAGCACCTTGTACAAACCCTGAATGAGTGATTTTACATCTGTATGTCACTATGATGCAAGAAGTAGTTTAATAACTGAAGTAACACAGGCTGAACTCCAGATCTCGTTTGTCTCTACACTCACTTTGACGGCGGTGACGAGCCGCACATAATGGCTGTTTCAAGGGTTTTTTCAGGACTTACATTTTAACAAGTCAAATTCAAGCGTCCAAGCACTTTAAAGGGATAGTTCACCCAAAAATGAAAATTAGCCCATGATTTACTCGCCCTGAAGTCATCCTAGTGTATATGACACTCTTCTTTCAGACGAACACAGAGTTATATTAAAAAATGTCCTGGTAATGAGAGCTTTATAATGAGAGTGAATGGAAGTTTCTGTTTTGAAGTCCATAAAAGTGCATCAGTCCATCATAAAAGTGCATCTGTCCATGATAAAAGTGCATCTATTATCATAAAAGTGCATCTATCATCATAAAAGTGCATCTATCATCATAAAAGTGCATCTATCATCATAAAAGTGCATCTATCCATCATAAAGGTGCATCTGTCCATCATAAAGGTGCATATATCATCATAAAAGTGCATCTGTCCATCATAAAGGTGCATCTATCATCATAAAAGTGCATCTGTCCATCATAAAGGTGCATCTATCATCATAAAAGTGCATCTGTCCATCATAAAAGTGCATCTATCCATCATCCAAAATTGGGCTAATTTTCATTTGTGTGTGAACGATCTCTTTAAGCCCCTTGCACGAACCCTGCTATACGATGCAGAAGTGGTTTGGTAACTGCCGTGTCTGCACTCACCTTGACGGCGGTGATGAGCCGCACGTAATCTCCCAGCAGCTCGGAGAACATGAAGAAGTCGTTGCAGGCCTGATCCTGGTGCAGCGTGTCGATCTTCTCCTCCACCTCGGCCAGCTGAGACAGCGCGCGCGACAGGGCCGTGTGGTCCTCAGAGTTCCCCAGCATCGCGGAGCTCTTCGCAAACGCCACCGTGTTCACCGACAGCTCTGCGGATCAACATCAGCGCGGGACATTACATCATATCGCTTGTGTTTGCTCGTGGGTCTTTGAGCACTCGGGATGTTCTTTGCCTCAGGATATCAAAAGTATTTCTAACACCGTGTCCTAAACCAGACGCGATGCAATTCCAGCGACAAATAACTAGTCTGTCCACACTAGAAGCGACGCAACTGCATCAAAATCAATTAAAACCCACAACCAATCAGAGCAGCGTGTGGGCGGAGTCTCGCGGCGAGTGCACGGCACAGAGAGTCATCCTGACGGCACTCGCAAGAACATGGATAAATACATAATTCACAAATATTACACCATTTAAGCATTATTAAAAATATTAAAACAATCTTTGTTAAAGGGCCCCATTATGCTATTTTAAAGTTTCCTAATGTTGTTGTGGAGTCTCCTACAACATGTTTACATGCATCAAAGGTTAAAAAAACGGTTTAATATCCTCATAATATACATTTGCAAATCATCACATTTTCAATGATTCTCAAACGACTCGTCAAATGAATCAATCTCTCTAAATCCCTCCTTTCTGCAAGCTCCTCTGTTGTGATTGGCCAGTCGGCTCAGTCCGTTGTGATTGGCCAGACGGCTCAGTCTGTTGTGATTGGCCAGTCGGCTCAGTCCGTTGTGATTGGCCAGTCGGCTCAGTCCGTTGTGATTGGCCAGTCGGCTCAGTCCGTTGTGATTGGCCAGTCGGCTCAGTCCGTTGTGATTGGCCAGTCGGCTCAGTCCGATGTGATTGGCCAGACGGCTCAGTCCGATGTGATTGGCCAGTCGGCTCAGTCCGATGTGATTGGCCAGTCGGCTCAGTCCGATGTGATTGGCCAGTCGGCTCAGTCCGATGTGATTGGCCAGTCGGCTCAGTCCGTTGTGATTGGCCAGACGGCTCAGTCCGTTGTGATTGGCCAGACGGCTCAGTCCGATGTGATTGGCCAGTCGGCTCAGTCCGTTGTGATTGGCCAGACGGCTCAGTCCGTTGTGATTGGCCAGACGGCTCAGTCCGTTGTGATTGGCCAGACGGCTCAGTCCGTTGTGATTGGCCAGACGGCTCAGTCCGTTGTGATTGGCCAGACGGCTCAGTCCGTTGTGATTGGCCAGACGGCTCAGTCCGTTGTGATTGGCCAGACGGCTCAGTCCGATGTGATTGGCCAGTCGGCTCAGTCCGTTGTGATTGGCCAGACGGCTCAGTCTGTTGTGATTGGCCAGTCGGCGGCTCAGTCTGTTGTGATTGGCCAGTCGGCGGCTCAGTCTGTTGTGATTGGCCAGTCGGCGGCTCAGTCTGTTGTGATTGGCCAGACGGCGGCTCAGTCTGTTGTGATTGGCCAGTCGGCGGCTCAGTCTGTTGTGATTGGCCAGTCGGCGGCTCAGTCTGTTGTGATTGGCCAGTCGGCGGCTCAGTCTGTTGTGATTGGCCAGTCGGCGGCTCAGTCTGTTGTGATTGGCCAGTCGGCGGCTCAGTCTGTTGTGATTGGCCAGTCGGCGGCTCAGTCTGTTGTGATTGGCCAGTCGGCGGCTCAGTCTGTTGTGATTGGCCAGTCGGCGGCTCAGTCTGTTGTGATTGGCCAGTCGGCGGCT
Source organism: Meda fulgida (assembly GCA_030578275.1). NCBI lineage: Eukaryota > Metazoa > Chordata > Actinopteri > Cypriniformes > Leuciscidae > Meda > Meda fulgida. The sequence continues at coordinate 34,131,846 of CM060623.1, forward strand.
CAGTCTGTTGTGATTGGCCAGTCGGCTCAGTCCGGTGTGATTGGCCAGTCGGCGGCTCAGTCTGTTGTGATTGGCTAGACGGCTCAGTCCGATGTGATTGGCCAGTCGGCGGCTCAGTCCGATGTGATTGGCCAGTCGGCGGCTCAGTCCGTTGTGATTGGCCAGTCGGCGGCTCAGTCCGTTGTGATTGGCCAGTCGGCGGCTCAGTCTGTTGTGATTGGCCAGACGGCTCAGTCTGTTGTGATTGGCCAGACGGCTCAGTCTGTTGTGATTGGCCAGACGGCTCAGTCTGTTGTGATTGGCCAGACGGCTCAGTCTGTTGTGATTGGCCAGACGGCTCAGTCTGTTGTGATTGGCCAGACGGCTCAGTCTGTTGTGATTGGCCAGACGGCTCAGTCCGATGTGATTGGCCAGTCGGCTCAGTCTGTTGTGATTGGCCAGACGGCTCAGTCTGTTGTGATTGGCCAGACGGCTCAGTCCGATGTGATTGGCCAGTCGGCTCAGTCCGTTGTGATTGGCCAGACGGCTCAGTCCGTTGTGATTGGCCAGACGGCTCAGTCCGTTGTGATTGGCCAGACGGCTCAGTCCGTTGTGATTGGCCAGACGGCTCAGTCCGATGTGATTGGCCAGACGGCTCAGTCTGTTGTGATTGGCCAGACGGCTCAGTCTGTTGTGATTGGCCAGACGGCTCAGTCCGATGTGATTGGCCAGACGGCTCAGTCCGTTGTGATTGGCCAGTCGGCTCAGTCTGTTGTGATTGGCCAGACGGCTCAGTCCGATGTGATTGGCCAGTCGGCTCAGTCCGATGTGATTGGCCAGTCGGCTCAGTCTGTTGTGATTGGCCAGACGGCTCAGTCCGATGTGATTGGCCAGACGGCTCAGTCCGATGTGATTGGCCAGTCGGCTCAGTCTGTTGTGATTGGCCAGACGGCTCAGTCCGATGTGATTGGCCAGTCGGCTCAGTCTGTTGTGATTGGCCAGACGGCTCAGTCCGTTGTGATTGGCCAGACGGCTCAGTCCGATGTGATTGGCCAGTCGGCTCAGTCTGTTGTGATTGGCCAGACGGCTCAGTCCGTTGTGATTGGCCAGTCGGCTCAGTCCGATGTGATTGGCCAGACGGCTCAGTCCGTTGTGATTGGCCAGTCGGCTCAGTCTGTTGTGATTGGCCAGTCGGCTCAGTCTGTTGTGATTGGCCAGTCGGCTCAGTCTGTTGTGATTGGCCAGACGGCTCAGTCTGTTGTGATTGGCCAGACGGCTCAGTCCGTTGTGATTGGCCAGACGGCTCAGTCTGTTGTGATTGGCCAGACGGCTCAGTCTGTTGTGATTGGCCAGACGGCTCAGTCCGTTGTGATTGGCCAGTCGGCTCAGTCTGTTGTGATTGGCCAGACGGCTCAGTCTGTTGTGATTGGCCAGACGGCTCAGTCTGTTGTGATTGGCCAGACGGCTCAGTCTGTTGTGATTGGCCAGACGGCTCAGTCCGTTGTGATTGGCCAGACGGCTCAGTCTGTTGTGATTGGCCTACCGTGAACAAAAACGCCCATTGCCATAACAACGTCAGCGTGCGTGTCCTGAGGCCTCCTGCACTGTAAACTAAACACAGTAACGAACAATGACGTAGATTTGACCATTAATGCGAGCGAGTCTGGCGTTGAAACACTGTTATTCAACCCGAACCCGAAGATGTTGCAACTGTAAGTCCTCACCATCAGCACTAACAAGTGCATGTTTTCTCTGGTTACGACAAACGCTCTGATTAACACGGAAAAGACGCTTTTATCGCGGCGTGAAGTTAGGACACGGTGTAATATGGAATGTTTAAGTGCGAATGTAAAAAGTTGGTTATTTTAGTGATGAATTTGTATTAGTGTATTGTGTGCATGTTTTGTGATTGTGAAATGTGTAAATGTGAAAACTTATTGTAACTTTGTCTTTATAATAGCATGCAATGCCAAAGAAACCTGTCACTAAGAGTGAAGCTTGTTATCCTTGACAAATGAGTATTTCACTACTTTCTTTGTCTAATAAATCAAATCAAGCATATGCAGCGTATGATCTAACGTCTGGGATAATTATGATTCTGAAAGAGTGTCTTCTGCTCACTAAAGCTGCATTTATTTGATCAAAAATACAGTAAAACAGTGAAATATTATTATAATGTAAATCAGGTGTTTTCTATGTGAATTTCTAGTAAAGTGTAATTTATTCCTGTGATCAAAGCTGAGTTTCAGCATCATTACTCCAGTCTTCAGTGTCACATGATCCTTCAGAAATCAGGAGAATATGAGGATCTGATGATCAAGAAACATTTATGATTATAATAAATTTTTGTGATATATGCACCAATGCTAAATTTTTCTAAATGTCATAATCATTTGT
>CM060623.1:34136721-34141721 GCA_030578275.1 Meda fulgida
ATATTATATATATATTTATATATTTATATTATTATATTATATGAAATTTATATTATTTTATTAAATATTTTATATTTGCTTACAATTAATTTATTTTAATTAAATAAATTTTATTTTTATTGTAATAATTTTTATCCAATTTATGTATGCATAAATTTGATATAAAACAAGTTTATATTACATTTATTTTAATAAATGTTCTTATTTGATTCCAGTTAATTATTGTAATTGTTCATTTTTACAGTTTTCCTCAAAGCTGTGTGTGTGTATCAGTTATTGTATCCATATTTCCATGAACCCGAGTAAACATATTAAACTGCGCAGTCAGTGTATAAAGAGACCTCTCTCACACACACACACACACACACACACACACGTCTCAAGCCAGAGAGCAGCTCATTAATTCGTCTCATTATTCAAGTCCAGAAATCAGACTCTTACCGCATCCGATTCATTCATCTTGATTGTCATTTTGTTGACAGCGTCGGCCGCCTTGTTTACCATCCTCAATATTCCCGCGCCGCTCAGCGCCTGTGTGCTAACCGCTCGCGGCAGCTGCAGAACATGACAAATAAGGGCAAACAAACCGGTTAACAGATCCGATCCCACGGGAAGCGTTTCCCAGCGCTCCGGGATTTTCTCCAGTCCTATACATTTCAATGCTGGTCCAATTTAATCCGCTTCACCCGGGAAAACTCTCGAGGGCCGCGCGCAAAAATAGCTTTCAATCGGGCCTTCCATTATACACGCTTTAATACACACACTTCTGTGTACCAGAGTAAAGAGAGTAAACCAGATGAACATCCATCCTGCAAACACTCGATCCAGCGGCAGTTATGAGTACAGTGATGATTAATAACTGCCATGCCCAAATATGCTCATTCTGTGAAATGATGACATTTCTAAAGCAGATTTATTTTAATTTAACTTATTTTAGTTCAATATTACTTAACATTTTTTTTATTTATTAATCATTTGAAATACCTTTACAAACAGATTTAATTAATTATTTGACTTATTTATTTTAGTTCAATATTATGAATTACCAATATTTTGATATTTATTTAGTTATTTATTAATAATTTAAAATGCCTTTAACAAGCAGATTTAGTTATATATATTTTGAATGTATTTATTTTAATTAATTGCTATAATTTTTTATTTTAATATATTGTAACATTTATTTATTTTATTAATACATTTAATACATTAATTACTATATTATTGATTACTCAATCAATTCTTTGAAATACCTTTCCAAAGTAGACTTTTTATTTATTTATGTATTTAATTTAATTCGATATTATTAAACAAATTTGTCAAAATAGTTATTTTAATATTTATTTATTATTCTTTGAAATACCTTTTCTATATATTTTGATTCAATTAATTCATGTATTTTACTTCAATATTTTTAATTAAAAATATTTTGCAAAATTTTTTTTATTATCAATTCTTTGAAATACCTTTGAAATTTGTATTATTTTTGATTTACTTATTTCAATTAATTATTATTTCTAAAAATATTCATCAAAAAATCTTATTATAATATAATATAAAATATATTATAATATTAATCCTGTTAATAAATGAATACTTATGTTAATAATAATAATATAATTAATTATTTGAAATGCTTTTATTTTTTTATTTGATTTAATGTTTATTTGTGTAGGGACAGATATAATAAACAGATAAAACAGTGTGTGTATCAGTGCAGTTTAATCCTAGAAGGGATTTTATATTACACTTACAACAGCAAACCAAAGCAATGTAATCATTTTAATTCGTTTTATATGTATTTATTTTAATGAATTATTATTAATTAAACAATTTTTTTAAATATCTTTCAAAACCAGATCTTCTTTTCTCTACAAACTCCACCGAAACATTGTGTATAAAAATATTTTGTGATTTTGAAAACTGAAGTGTGCAGGATTTTATATTCTTCTAGTATTATCATTATTTCATCCAAAGCACCAACAGCAACTCTACATAAATATATATATATATATACACTGTTTTAGTGAGTACCTCTGAACTCTCCAGAAACTGCAGGACATCAGGATCTTTCAGCAGCGCCGGGTGCTTGACGGTCCTCATCAGATACCTGCACACACACACACACACACACACACGCACACGCACGCACACGCACGCACGCACACGCGCACACACGCACACACACACACGCACACACGCACACACACACACACACGCACACACACACACACACACACACACACGCACACACGCACACGCGCACACACACACACACGCACACACACACACACACACACACGCACACACACACACGCACACACACACACGCACACACGCACACGCGCACACACGCACAGACACACACACACGCACACGCACACACACATCCCATCAGCACCAGCAGATGTCCATCAGCACCAGTTCTTTAACACACACACCGCTGACCTTCGCGTCAGTCGACGGCCTGATAAAAAGGCCATAGAAATGTCAGCGCTTCACTGAACTGTAATTTCTATTCGATTCATCAGTTTGTGCAAAACCAGGAGCGCATCGCCGCACGCTGACAGCAGCACACCTCCCGCGCTCAAACACAATTATTTATCTAATACTTGTTGCTCAACCTTTTAGCCACAAAACACCGAACACGAGTGATCTTTGAAACGGGAAAAACAGAGAAGACGAGCTTCAGGCGCAGAGAGCCACATTCAAACTTCATTACATCTATTTTAGTTTATTATCATTCATTAACAATTATCAAACAGTTATTACATTTTGAACTTATTTCATTTTTAATTCATTCGTATTAATATTTTTGATTATTATTAATAACATTTTAATATTTATGCATTAATTCATTAATTATTAATTATTTTATTAACTAAGTAATAATAAGTTATTAATACTAAGTAATAATTTACTTAGTTTAGTTCAATTTTGTAAATAATTATTGGTATTAAATTTTATAAACAATTATTAAAATATGTATTTATTAATTATTTGAAATACCTCTCTAAAAGCAGATTTATTTTTATTATGTTTTTAAATTCATAAAAAATGTTAATATATGTTTATAATAATTTGTAAATGTTAAATATTTTTAATATCAATTAAGAAAATTCTATTAAAATATTTATTTTAATAAGTTTATTATTTCTTAATATTATATTTATTATATTTTTGATACACCTTTCCAAAGCAGATTTAATATTAAATACATTTAAATGTATCTATTTTAATTCATTCATTTAAAGATTTAAAGATTTATGTATTAAATCTAACGCTGATTCTAACGCTGATTTATTTGTATTAATTTTAATTTATTTTTTAATGCAAAATGTAAAATATCCTTCTAAAATGTTTATTTGAATGTTGATATATTAACTCTGAAATGAAATACCTTTCCAGCGCAGATCTTCGTTTCTCCACAAACTCCCCCGATGACGTGTCCTCCTTTCCCACTTTGACCTTCGTCATCCCTGAACACACACACACACACACGAGTGTGAACCGCCACGACGCGTCTGTGATCATCAGTGAACGCCACGTGCAAAACTTACCCACAATGCTTTTCTCTGGCGCCGGAGGCACGATGTAGCCGATGTGCAGGTACTTGGAGGCTAATTTACTGTGCAGACCCAGAAAATCACTGAAGCGCCTCTTCACAGACACCTGGTCTCTGCTGAATATGGACAGGCTGGTCTACACACACACACACACACACACACACACACACACGATTCAGAGTCACAGCAGATCCAGAACATCTCAGAGGAGAGTCCAGAATCCTTGCTCACCTTCGTCGACACTTTATACACCATGTACGCGTTCATGCCGTCGCCTGGAGAACAAACACATTCACAGTCAAACCTCATTTATTCAGACACCTTCAGCATTTCTCACACCATCACTGGTTTAGAAAAGTGGATATGTCACTGGTTTTGTCTGTCCTTCTGTTAGACTCACACATGAATTATGTTGAATATCTGTCAGCTGGTAAATGTAACTACACAATTAGAGAATACCAGTTTAGCTCCACCAGTGAGCAAGCAATGCTTCATGTTGTTCAGTCTGTGTGTAAAAGAGCATTAGCAGTTTCAGAAAAACACTGAAGAAAACATGATCAGCTCAAAGTGGCGCATTCATTTTAAGGCCCATATTTTTACTGTATGAAGAATATTTGGGTGTAATATGTCACAGTTTACTTTATTTTGCTCTCCTCACTTACAGAAATGAACTATAGTGTCCTCACACACTAGTGAAACATATAAACTTATATCTGGTGTCTGAATAATCTTTGGTTTGACTGTATATATGCACACATTAAATATCTTGGGTTATTTATTCTTCCCAAATCCTGGGTTGAGTCTTTTGGGTTATTTTCTCAGTGTTTGGGTAGTTTTTGTGTACACTTGAATTACTTATACATGTTTTATTTTTACTTTTAATATTTTTTAAATGTGCTTTAAGGTATGCAATATATATTCAAAACTATATTAAATATGCTACAAAATATGATCAAAAACAGTATTTAAGAGTATTTTTTTAGAGAAGTTTCGAGGATTTAAGTTAATCTGTAAACATTAAACAATGTATGAATTAACAAAAGCTAGTACTATAGTAAAAATAAATCACCCCATCATGCTGGGTTAAATGAACGACCCAATCTGCAGGGTAAAGTGACCCAGCATGTGTTCTGTCCTGTATTTACCAGCCCGATATGGGTTGTTTATAATGCAGTGTTTTTTAGAGTGCATATAAAACAAACAAAAATTGTTTTACCAAATTTGCGACGTTAGATTGAATATAAACATGTTTTACGCTTCAGTTTTCCTCAGTGTGTCTAAATGAAGACTGCAGTTTCACATCAATTCTCCAGGTGTACGGCCGTCACATCGAAGGCTTAAGCGCAAACGTCACGCACTCACCAACTTTCTCCGGGTCCGACACCGAGATCTGGACGTCAAGCGCGTCCCTGCTTTCCTCGCCGTCCTCATCCT
>CM060623.1:34146721-34164221 GCA_030578275.1 Meda fulgida
CATCATAATTATAACTTTTTTAGTCAATATTCTTAATTATGACAAAGTCGAAATTGTGACTTTTTATGTGACTAAATCGACTCTTTGTCATCATAATAATTACTTGTTTAGTCAATATTTCCGAATTTCCCATAATCACTTTTTATGGGAAAATTATGATGTGTAAATTTGACATACAAGGTCGAAATTCTGACTTAATCTAAATTGTGATTAAAATAGTTATAATAATGACAGGAAGCCAAATTATGAGATGAAGTGTCATAATTCTGAAATAGTGTCAAAATTGACTTCTACTTAATAATAGATTTCAGATAATAATAGATAATAGATCTATTTCAAAATTCATAATTATCACATCAAATTTTAATGTATTACTTTTTTCAGTCATAATATTGACTATTTCAGAATGACTTTTATGTCATACTTATATATTTCTTTCTGCATTTGAAGTCAGACTTTGGACTTTGAGGAGTGAGGGGTGTTTCGAGAACATTGAAGGAATGTTCTAGTAGCGTTACTGGAAGAACGTTTGTGTTCACGACCTTCCCAGTGATTCCCGTCAGCAGATTCTCCCTGGAAAACTCTGGGAGGCAAAAAAGACATTCCTCAGATTTGAGTTCAACAAGTAAATATTTGATCTGGAGGAGCGTCAGTTTTCCAGCGCGAGTGTGTGTCATTAAACACATGTGGAGAACATGCTCTCGTGTAGGAGGAAGATGAAAGTGTCACCACGTTAAATGACGCATTAATGACGCCGATCTGATGTTGAATTAAATCAGAATGACGTAGTTTGATCAGGTCAGAGGTCACAGCATCTGTTGATTTATATCAGTAGCCTAATTTATCGTGGTGAAGGTCACAACACAGATTTTGAAATGCAATTAAAGTGTAAGGATTTGACAGAAATGGAAGTGATGCTGGTGTTTTCTGCTCGCCGTCATCATGAAACGTGTAATTGCTGCATGAGCGAGAGTGGCGCGATCTGATGGAGTTGTGCGGCACAATTAAAGGTCGATTACATTATTATCCTCGTCTGTCACGGCATCAGTTAATGCGTTTGACGGCTGAAAGATTGTCACCGTTCTGGCAGAAACCTTTTCCCTCGTTCAGCCAGAAACTTTCCGGCTGCTGTTTTCAGGCATTACCGGCCAACAGCAGCCCAGCGCTGTCAATTATATTTGATTGACTGAGTAAAGCACACACAAATAAGCCCAAACAATGGACACGAAAATCTATAGACGACTCTCCTGTCAAATCACACACTCGTCTCCTGCATTTTCATGCAGCACAACAGCCTTAAACGCACACACACACACACACACACACACACACACACACACACACACACACACACTCTCTCTTTGTCTCGCTCTCTCTCTCTCCCTTTTATCTCTCTCTCTCCGTCTCTCTTTCTCTCTCGCCCTTTTATCTCTCTCTCTCCGTCTCTCTTTCTCTCTCTCCCTCTCTCTCGCCCTTTTATCTCTCTCTCTCCGTCTCTCTTTCTCTCTCTCCGTCTCTCTCGCCCTTTTATCTCTCTCTCTCCGTCTCTCTTTCTCTCTCTCTCGCCCTTTTATCTCTCTCTCTCCGTCTCTCTTTCTCTCTCTCTCGCCCTTTTATCTCTCTCTCCGTCTCTCTTTCTCTCTCTCTCCCTCTCTCGCCCTTTTATCTCTCTCTCTCTCCCTCTCTCTCTTTGTCTCTCTCTCGCCCTTTTGTCTCTCCCCCCCTCTCTGTCTCTCTCGCCCTTTTATCTCTCTCTTTCTCTCTCCCCCTCTCTCTGTCTCTCTCTCTCTCACCCTTTTATCTCTCTCTCTTTCTCTCTCCCCTCTCTCTCTTCCTCTCTCTCCCCCTCTCTTTCTCTCCCTCGCCCTTTTATCTCTCTCTCTTTCTCTCTCCCCTCTCTCTCTTCCTCTTCCTCTCTCTCCCCCTCTCTTTCTCTCTCTCGCCCTTTTATCTCTCTCTCTTCCTCTCTCTCCCCCTCTCTCTCTCTCTCTCGCCCTTTTATCTCTCTCCCTCTAGCCCTTTTATCTCTCTCTCTCTTTCCGTCTCTTTCTCTCTCCCTCTCTCGCCCTTTTATCCCTCTCTCTGTCTCTCTCCCCCTCTCGCCCTTTTATCTCTCTCTCTTTCTCTCTCCCCCTCTCTTTCTCTCTTTTATCCCCCCCCCCCAGCACAATTAAAGCTGTCTTCAGAGCTGAGAAACGCTCTTCTGTCCAGCAAACGCGCTGTAATTCATCAGTTTAACGTCACACATCTGCACTTATTGGCTTTTGTATGGAATGAGATACTCTTCTTTCAGGAGCATTAAAGCTGTGGTTCATAGTTCAACTCTACAGGGAATCGACTCGCTTCTAGCTCACGATTCCATTCATATTTGAGGAAATGCCTCGCAGCACTAATATCTAAACATTCTTAAATCAAGATACATTTCCTGGAGAAACAGCAAAATGACTGAAGATATTAATGATTGATAAAAATTAATCATAATGTAGTGAGTTTGTTTAAAACAAGAACAAATATCTGCCAATTGAGTCAGAAAATTAATCTTGTTTCCCCTTTGAATTGAGTTTATTCTTCTGACTCCGTTGCAGATTTTTGTTCTTGATTTAAACAAACTCACTTCATTTTGATTAATTGTTCATTAAACAAAACATCTTGACATAATTTCGTTTCTCCAGTAAATGCATCTCGATTTATTTGTGCTGGAAAACGAGAGAAATAATGAGGAAGAACATCACTTTTGCACTGTGAATATTAATGCACTCTGAATGTTTACGTAAATAGTCGTAAATTAATTTATAGAATGTTTCCGTCCTCATTTGATAACATTAAATCTGTGTAACGGTTGAAAACATCTTTATTTTAACCTCCAAATGTCATTACAATGATTCCAATAATATCATATTTCTTGCATTCAAACATAACAGTTAAATTATAAATCCATACATTAACTCAAAACAAGACAGATTACATATAAACGTATTTGAGTTATGAAAAGAATCTGAATCTGAAGGTGCAGCACTGAATCACTCCTGGAATAAAGAACATGGTTCGTTCGTTCGTTCGTTCGTTCGTTCGTCATTCTCTGCTGCTTCTGTTTGATTATTGATTCTGTACAAAATCACAGTATCGAAAAATGGCTATTGTAAAACTAGTTGAACGAACGTTTTATTAACGTTACTGTAAGAACGTTTGTTCAGAACTTTGCCACAAGTTCCCTGTGATTCCCGTCAGCAGGTTCTTACTGAAAAACTCTACAAAACGCATGTAAGAAAGTGTGACGGCAAATAGTGTTGAGAAAGATTCATTGATTAAGCCCCTCGAGCAGCGGCTGGTCTAAACAGCATTCGTCTTGCTTTTGCTCTTGGATTCGCTCTTCTTGCCGCTCGCAGTGTTATTGTTGTTGCTGTTCTGGTTTCCGCTGAGAGTCTCCATGATGGAGCGGAACGTCCCGAACGCTCGTTTCCCAGACTCCGCCTTCTCTTTGGTGGGCGGGGCTTTAGCGTCGTGTTTACGCGGCGGCTCGTCGAACGTGACTCTCAGCTTCAGGTTCTGCGAGGTCTTTCTTCGAGACGATGGGGATTTGAGGGCGCTTTTGGGACTCGTGGCGATCTTCTGTCCGTCGGGAAACTCTCTGGTTTCGGGATCGCTCTGGTCTGACGATGGCGACGGGTTGTACGCGTCCACGGATTTGTAAGTCGTGAGCTTGCGCTCATCGGGCTCGGCGATGGGGAGCTGGGTCGGGCGATCGGGTTTGGACTCGTTCGAAGGATACGCAGCGTCTCCGTCTGATTCGCTGAGCGAGCGCTGCATGATCTGCTTGAGACGAGCTAACTTTAGTTCCCGCCTCTCTCCCATCCCCAGCCGTCTCATTGGCCCAGCTCCAGGCCCCGCCCCTGACTCCGCCCCCGCGTGTCTCTGCTTCAGGATCCACTGGTTATCAGGAGCCACTTCAGCCGTCAGAGTCATCTCAGGCCACGCCTCAACATGAGCGCTGAAAGAGAGAGAGAGAGAGAGAGAGAGTGAGTGAGTAAGCAAGCGTGTGTGTGAGTGTGTGTGTGTGTGTGATCGTGTGTGTGTGTGTGTGTGTGTGTGTGAGGGAGTGAGTGTGAGTGAGTGTGAGTGTGTGTGTGTGTGAGTGAGTGAATGAGTGTGTGAGTGAATGAGTGTGAGTGTGTGATCGTGTGTGTGTGTGTGTGTGTGTGTGTGAGGGAGTGAGTGTGAGTGAGTGTGAGTGTGTGTGTGTGTGTGTGAGTGTGAGTGAGTGAGTGAGTGAGTGTGTGTGTGTGTGTGTGTGTGTGTGTGTGTGTGTGTGTGTGTGTGAGTGTGAGTGAGTGAGTGAGTGAGTGAGTGAGTGAGTGAGTGAGTGAATGAGTGTGACACAGACCTGGGCGATCGAGGTCTGGGTTCTTGCGTCTGCAGGAGTAGCTGGAGTTGGTTCTGTAGGGCGACTCGTGTCGTAGTTTGTCTGTGGAATCAGAAACACATGTTGTGTCACTCTCAGGCCGAGTCCGAACTCAAAGGAGTCACGTGATCGAAGCTCTACTTATGCTGCTATGCATAAAATAATCATAGTCCATGTTTACAATTTACACTCCATAATCAGTGCATCTATTTTTTTATTATTATTGTGTATTTGCACTTCAGTAGTCTTGCGAAATGTCCCGTGTTGCACCATGGTCCTGAAGAAACGCCATCTCGTTCCCATGTATACATGTTATATAGAGGAATGACAATAAAAATGCACTTGACTTACTCGGTCAGTTGTTTGGTGAGCTTGACCACCTGTGAGGCGAGGGACATGCACGTCTCCACCACCACCAGATATCGAGAGCATGTGCTGTGACCTTGGCGCTCGGCATTCTGGGAAGGACGCTCGCCCTGCTGGTTCTGCACCGTCACGTTCGAGCCGTACTCCACCAGAGTCTGAGCTCACACACACAGGAAAACACACGTTAGAAGAGACACGTGACATTAACTTCATCTTAGTGCTGGGCGGGGTGACCAAAAATCCATAGCACGGTATTTTTCTAAATTATACCGGTTTCACAGAATATGACGGTATTTTATTTTTTCAAGCATGTCTGGGTGTTAAATAAATTTTCTACTGATTGAGAGAGGAAATACTGCAGTAGATTGACTTAGAATGCCCTAGTTTACTGTTATGAGTGAATATTGTAGAAAAAACAGGTTTGCAGTGTTTGTAAAGAGCTCCAGCAGGAGGCGCTCATAAACGCTGCTTTATCAGGAGACAAAGAAATATCATCTAAACTTGTCTAAAGACTGTCGGTTCACTTCAGATACATTCACATATGAACGTCCACATTTGCGTATCATCAACTACTTAAAATATTCAACATCATTACCCATCCTGATGAGGTTAGCCAATCATTGGGCCTCATTCACTAATAATTACAAGCAGCATTATGTATGTTCATATCTATACACATAAATATTTTTGCTCGAAATGAACCATCACTGAACTTACTTTATCTGGACTGTGACGTTTTTTTCTTCTAAATCTGCCGTACAGCCGAAACAAACTTTGTTCCATTAATTTCTTATTATCTCAGTAAAGCTGACTTGACTTTGTGGAAATATTCGCAGGCAGATTTTGCACATTTGTGTGACGTGTGGTTAGTGAATGAGAACCAGTGTTTTTCTTTCTGTCTGTAACTGAACAGAACAAGCCAGACCGGTACGTCTTTCAGCACTACAGGAACAGCAACAGGAAATGGGAAGGAGAGCCACTTCCTGTCTCTCGTTCTTACTGCATCCCAGACGAAATAAGCATCCAAAGTGCAGATGAAACAACCACCCCCATGTCTGTACGATGATCTGGTGCTGAGGTATAGCTTATTCATGTGTTTGTAAGGTTGCTAGGGTTCTTTATATGGTTGCTAGGGCGTGCTTATACAGTTTATGGGATAATATTTAAATGATTTAAAATTGTATTTAAAATATATTTATATATGATAGAAATATATCATATATATATATATATATATATATATATATATATATATATATATATATATATATATATATTTATATGGCTTGTAAATGATGTTTTATGGTTGCTAGGGTGCCCTAAGTGGTTTCTAGGGCGCGGCTATGAAATTAAGTCACTACTTATTGGCTGCTTGATAGGTCAAGTCAAAAGAGACCAACCCCAAGCCTCTATGACCTTCTGATCCAAAGATATGATCTCACAAATTTTGTCCCAATGTTAAGTCTATGGGACTTTTTTTTTGGCCGATTTATCACCCTCCGGACGAACATCGTACACCAATCACTTAGAAAAGTCATAGCACACCTCTCCTCAATAAACCAGTCGATTTGACACCTCGTTCATGGGTCTGTGACAAACGGTGCAGGAGGAGTAGCGTGCCGAAGTTTAAGTATGAGCAATAACAATAGTGATACCAATGAGCACCTGAACGCAGCTGAGATGTCCATACTGAGCCGCTACGTGAACCGCCGTGTTCCCGTTCTGATCCACTTCGTCCAGAGAAATGGCCTGTTCCTGCATGAACTGCAGGAGCCACAGCAGGACCCGCTCCTGAAACACATGTGTGTGTTAGAGCTGCACGATTAATCGCAATGAAACCGCACGCGATTTGGCAAAGGCTGTGATTATTTTATATCAGTGCAGCGGCTGATTGATACTAAATGTTCCCTCTGAACACCAGAGGGTGTCTCTCTCTCTCACACACACACACATCTCCCTCTGAACAGCAGAGGGCGTCTCACACACACACACACCTCCCTCTGAATACCAGAGGGCGTCTCTCACACACACACCTCCCTCTGAACAGCAGAGGCCGTCTCACACACACACACACACCTCCCTCTGAATACCAGAGGGCGTCTCTCACACACACACCTCCCTCTGAACAGCAGAGGGCGTCTCTCACACACACACCTCCCTCTGAATACCAGAGGGCGTCTCTCACACACACACCTCCCTCTGAACAGCAGAGGGCGTCTCTCACACACACACGTCAAATATGCCCCACCGCAGAAGTACGATAAAACACATAATTCCAAGAAATCCCTATGAACATCACTCTCTGTATCTGAATAAACAGAAGATTGAAACGCTTTGATTGATTAAGCATGAGTAATAAACACACGACTGCCTAATTCTGTGTCAGAAGCGCATCATCTCACAGAAGGAGGAGCTCAACTGTCCTTATGAAGTGAGTTTGAAGTAAAAGCGTGTTATTAATTGTTGTCTTTTGTTGCACAAGAGGTTCATAAATGCGTCTCATGTCGTGAAAGATGTTTGACGCGTGTTGCTTTTTCAAATGCAGGTTATAAGCAACTCGAACTCAGTGCTTCAGAGTGAGCCGCGTTTACTGAGCCGTGCTTCACTGACGAGCTGCACATTACTAATAATTACAGCCTTTGCCAATTCAATATCGTGATATGCCCCATCGGTTAAGTGCGATTACATGTAAATTGAGATTAATCGTGCAGCGCTAGTGTGCGTGCGGTTGGTCACGTGACCACGAGCGCACCTGTGCATGTGGGCGGAGTCTCACCTGTCCGTGTCGCGCGGCATAATGGATGAGGCTGGGATGCTCTCGCGTGCAGCTGAGCTCTGCGATGGCTTCGGTCTCACTCACCATCCAGCGCACACACTCCAGATGACCGTTCTACACACACACAAGTTCAGTCTGTTTCGCATGTTTATCGTTTATTAGTTCACTAGTACAGTCAGTAGGGGTGCGACGGATCGCAGTTGATCGTGATCCGTACGGATCAGCTGACCCACGGTTCAGCACGCATGTGAAGTTTAAACATCATAGAATGAAAGTTTATCATTTAGACACGTTTTGTCATGCTAATTTAGGTCTCGATCGTTATCTGTGCGCACACACCCGAACTGCACGCAGAGAGAGAGAGAGCGAGAGAGGGAGAGAAAGAGCGAGAGAGAGAGGCAGGTTTCAGACATCGCTTGAACACTGAACTGATTCATCTTTCGCATTTCCTTGACCTTGAACGGACACATACACACAATTATCATGACAATGACAATGACATTATGTCTAAATCCCCGTCTCTGCGAGTGTTCTCTCGGTTCTGTCGTCAGTGAACAGAAAGAAACCGGATGTTTGTCAGTTTATTCGGTCTTAAAGTGACAGCAGACTAATATTCCTGCTGTGTCTGTGTCATTAATGTTAATAAAACAACTAAATACAGCTTTAACAAACATGAAACTATATTTAATTTCTAAAGTGAACAAATAGTGTTATTTTACATTTAGGCTTATTATTAATTTCTGTTAGACTGTGTAACTTTGTTATTTAGTTTTCATCTCTGCTAGCAATTTGTGTATTTGTTCTGATTTCATTACTGACTGTTCACTTGTTTTTAATAATGTTTGAACTTTATCAGTTAGGCTAGTAGTTTTTGATGTGGTATCGAAAAACTTAAAGTTAGCTTTAAGTAATAAATCAAAGTTGCACTTTTTTTTTTTGATCCGAACCGTGAATTTTGTGATCCGTTGCACCACTAACAGTCGGGGAATCAGGAACATTGTTGCGCTACAGACGTACCCGTACGGCGAGGCCCGCGGGCGTGAGCTGGTGTGTGTTGCGTTCGTTCAGGCAGTCTTCACCCATGAGCGAGGTCAGGTGTTGCAGGCAGTCGGCGTGGCCCTGAGACGCACACACGTGCAGGAGGTTATTCCCGTCCTCGTCTCGGATACGCTCCAGGTTCTCCGCCGCGATGTGAGGCTGCAATGATACACACGAGCGGGTTATTCAAGTTATTCTGCTTTTTGGGATATTACCAGTCATGCAGTGAGTAATAGAGATGTTTGTGAGTGTAAAAGCTCTGCAAAGTTACAAAGATCAAAGTGCAGATAAATAAAGTTACAGTCTCCTAAAAGAAAGAAGCAATTATGAACTGCCTGAAACACATTTAAAGGTGACATATTATGCCCCTTTTCACAAGATGTGATATAAATCTATGGTGTACCCAGAATGTGTCTGTGAAATTGTGAAATTCCCCCCAGATCCCGCGCCGTTTGTGTGTGTCCCTTTAAATGCAAATGAGCTGCAGCTCCGCCTCTGTTCAGAAGAGGGCGGAGTCTTCACACGACCTTCAGAAACAAAACCGACCAATCAACACACACACAGACACACACACACACACACACAATCTCACTCCTCCAGAATCCCAGAATAACCAGTAGCGAGTGCAGCCTTACAGAGACTCAGAGCTTCACTTTTACACATTTCTGAATGTTAGTGGAGACATTTCTGTAGTTGTTGTGGAGTAACACTGATCATCTCATCCTCATGTTTACTTCTACACAAGTGTGCACAGTTCCTGAGGTGTTTATAAGACAGCGGTGACATGTTCTGGCCAATAGTGTTCAGTGCTCGTCTGTGCTCAACCACACACCAGCTTCAGGACAGAACTAACCCTAACCCATCACACACACACACACACACACACACACACACACACACACACACACACACACACACACACACACACACACACACAACAGCTTCAGGCTCTGCTGGATCTTCTGCCAGTGCGCTACAACTGGTTATACTGGTGGCGCTTGTGGACCAGATGTCGGCTGGTGTGTGTAAACGTGCAGATTAAGAGCCGCTAATATTATAATAAGATCCTCTTCATACGTCAGAAGGAGAACGAAATCTGATCGGATTATTTTTTGACATGCTCTCAGAGAAAGACTCACCAGAACAAACTTTTCACTGGGTTTCACTTTTCAGGTTTTTACTGACCCTCAGAAAAGTGACAATTTTAACATGCCCTAAAAAATGATCTGCGGGGTATTTTGAGCTAAAACTTCACATACACACTCTGGGGACAGCAGAGACTTATTTTACATTGTTGTAAAAAGGGGCATTATATAAATAATGGAGACCTCTTACCAGCAGTGAGATCTGCCCCTCTCTCACGATGTTCAGGATGTTCTGCGTCTTCTTGGCTTCTTCGTCTCCGTCCCCGAACGCTCCCCTCGTGCCTCTGGCTCCCTGCATCGGGAACGCCGCCTCCCCGCCGTCGGCTCCGGGGTTATCCGGGAAGAGTCGGGGCTTATCCGTGTCTGACCCGTGACTGAGCTCGAATCCCGTGTTCTGAGCCCTGAGATCCATAGACTTGGTCTTCCTGATGTCGGGCCAGTTGACCGGAGCCAGCACACAGAACTGGTTCCCGCCGCTCAGGCTCTCGGAGTGGGAAAGCGTGGCTCCTCTGGCGCTCCTCTTCTCCGAAGCCACGCGGGGAAGCGTCGACGTCTGCTGACTAGGTTTATTGATATACGGCACGTCGAGGATCTCGTCCATGTCCAGGTCGTAGTGCTCCAGCTCCCCAAACAGAGCTCCGTTCCCCAGGGTTTTGCTCTTGCCGGCGCAGGGAGAATCCTCTTTGCTCCGGTCCACGTTCGGCTCGGCTTCGGTCTCCTCCGGCTGGTGTTTGAGGGGAGACACACGTTTGACGGGCCTGAATTTGCTGTAGACGTCGGCGATTCCGGTGGGTTTGTTTCCCGCTCCCACGTGTGACGCCGCGTTACGACCCCAGTTGATGGCCGGAGCTGGAAAACGAGACAAATGTATCTGATAGACTCACACAAAATAATGCCTCTCAATTAGAGCTGTCAAATAAAAATGTAAATTTTGAATATTCGGCGGAAAAAACAAAAACGTAATTTAAAAAAAAAACACTGCACAATCGAATGCAAAACCGTAAATTAGAATTTTTGGTGAGTCAAAAGAGGTGGGAGAGACGTGATGATGACATCACTGACACTTTTTGTTAGTTTATTCAGTACAGCAGGTGCGGCTGCGTTGTTAATTTGATAAATGGAGAGGACACCGCGTTACGACCCCAGTTTTCAAGTCAAATTAGGAGTTTTGTTGGTTTTTGTTGTCAATTTAATTTGTATAGCGATAATATATGCCTTAATCTTAATATCTTCATGCCTTATAGTTGCATTCAGCAGATTAGAGCTAGGTGATGATAAATGTGAGTATGCAGATGAAGTTTGACATTCTTATATATCCAACTTTAGGCCTGTGAGGTAGACCAACTTTAGGCCTGTGAGGTAGACCAACTTTAGGCCTGTGAGGAAGACCAACTTTAGGCCTGTGAGGAAGACCAACTTTTGTGAGGAAGACCAATTTTAGGCCTGTGAAGAAGACCAACTTTAGGCCTGTGAAGAAGACCAACTTTAGGCCTGTGAGGTAGACCAACTTTAGGCCTGTGAGGAAGACCAACCAACTTTAGGCCTGTGAGGAAGACCAGGTCTGTGAGGAAGACCAGGCCTGTGAGGAAGACCAACTTTTGGCCTGTGAGGAAGACCACGCCTGTGAGGAAGACCAACTTTAGGCCTGTGAGAAAGACCAACTTTAGGCCCGTGAGGAAGACCAACTTTAGGCCTGTGAGGAAGACCAGGCCTGTGAGGAAGACCAACTTTAGGCCTGTGAGGAAGACCAGGCCTGTGAGGAAGACCATCTTTAGGCCTGTGAGGAAGACCAACTTTAGGCCTGTGAGGTAGACCAACTTTAGGCCTGTGAGGAAGACCAACTTTAGGCCTGTGAGGTAGACCAACTTTAGGCCTTTGAGGTAGACCAACCTCACCTCAAATAGGCCAGGCCTATAGGCCTGTGAGGTAGACCAACTTTAGGCCTGTGAGGAAGACCAGGCCTGTGAGGAAGACCAACTTTAGGCCTGTGAGGAAGACCAACTTTAGGCCTGTGAGGTAGACCAACTTTAGGCCTGTGAGGAAGACCAACTTTAGGCCTTTGAGGTAGACCAACCTCACCTCAAATAGGCCAGGCCTATAGGCCTGTGAGGTAGACCAACTTTAGGCCTGTGAGGAAGACCAACTTTAGGCCTGTGAGGAAGACCAACTTTAGGCCTGTGAGGAAGACCAACTTTAGGCCTGTGAGGTAGACCAACTTTAGGCCTGTGAGGAAGACCAACTTTAGGCCTGTGAGGTAGACCAACTTTAGGCCTGTGAGGAAGACCAACTTTAGGCCTGTGAGGAAGACCAACTTTAGGCCTGTGAGGAAGACCAACTTTAGGCCTGTGAGGTAGACCAACTTTAGGCCTGTGACTGTGAGGAAGACCAACTTTAGGCCTGTGACTGTGAGGTAGACCAACTTTAGGCCTGTGAGGAAGACCAACTTTAGGCCTGTGACTGTGAGGAAGACCAACTTTAGGCCTGTGACTGTGAGGAAGACCAACTTTAGGCCTGTGACTGTGAGGAAGACCAACTTTAAGCCTGTGGCTGTGAGGAAGACCAACTTTAGGCCTGTGACTGTGAGGAAGACCAACTTTAGGCCTGTGAGGAAGACCAACTTTAGGCCTGTGACTGTGAGGAAGACCAACTTTAGGCCTGTGACTGTGAGGAAGACCAACTTTAGGCCTGTGACTGTGAGGAAGACCAACTTTAAGCCTGTGGCTGTGAGGTAGACCAACTTTAGGCCTGTAGACCAACTTTAGGCCTGTGAGGAAGACCAAAGTAGCTTGGTATTCAGTGTTGGAGAAAGTTACTTGAAATGCATATTTACTCCTGTACAGTAGAGGTATTGTACAGTAAAGTACAGTAAAGGACGCCGCTCAAACAATCCTTTAATTCTGGATTAAAGAACAACAGGATACAGGAGAAGGAAGTTCAACACTATTATTTTTAAATCTAATCTAAAGTAATATTAGCTTATTAGTATGGTTGAATTAGATCATTGAAGGTCAGCAGCAAAGACATTGGTTAATAAAGTTAAATTAAATAAATAAAGCATATTTGTGTAATTTAATATAGTTAATTATAAACGTTTTGCATAAAATTCTGAGATTGCATTTGGCTAGAACTAAAATAACCATCATGTTCACACACACACACACACTTTATTTCTCTTTACATGAGGACAGGAGACACACACACACACACTTTATTTCTCTTTACATGAGGACAGGAGACACACACACACTTTATTTCTCTCTACATGAGGACAGGAGGCACACACACACACTTTATTTCTCTCTACATGAGGACAAGAGACACACACACACTTTATTTCTCTACATGAGGACAGGAGACACACACACACTTTATTTCTCTCTACATGAGGACAGAAGACACACACACACACACTTTATTTCTCTCTACATGAGGACAGGAGACACACACACACACTTTATTTCTCTCTACACGAGGACAGGAGACACACACACACACACTTTATTTCTCTCTACATGAGGACAGGAGACACACACACACACACACACTTTATTTCTTTCTACGCGAGGACAGGAGACACACACACACACACACTTTATTTCTCTCTACATGAGGACAGGAGAAACACACACACACTTTATTTCTCTCTACATGAGGACAGGAGACACACACACACACACACTATTTCTCTCTACACGAGGACAGGAGACACACACACACACACACACTATTTCTCTCTACACGAGGACAGGAGACACACACACACTTTATTTCTCTCTACATGAGGACAGGAGACACACACACACACTTTATTTCTCTCTACATGAGGACAGGAGACACACACACACACACTTTATTTCTCTCTACATGAGGACAGGAGACACACACACACACACTTTATTTCTCTCTACATGAGGACAGGAGACACACACACACACTTTATTTCTCTCTACATGAGGACAGGAGACACACACACACACACACACTTTATTTCTCTCTACATGAGGACAGGAGACACACACACACACTTTATTCTCTCTACATGAGGACAGGAGACACACACACACACTTTATTTCTCTCTACATGAGGACAGGAGACACACACACACACAATTTCTCTCTACATGAGGACAGGAGACACACACACTTTATTTCTCTCTACATGAGGACAGAAGACACACACACACACACTTTATTTCTCTCTACATGAGGACAGGAGACACACACACACACTTTATTTCTCTCTACACGAGGACAGGAGACACACACTTTATTTCTCTCTACATGAGGACAGGAGACACACACACACACACTTTATTTCTCTCTACATGAGGACAGGAGAAACACACACACACTTTATTTCTCTCTACATGAGGACAGGAGACACACACACACACACTTTATTTCTCTCTACATGAGGACAGGAGAAACACACACACACTTTATTTCTTTCTACACGAGGACAGGAGACACACACACACTTTATTTCTCTCTACATGAGGACAGGAGACACACACACACACACACACTTTATTTCTCTCTACATGAGGACAGGAGACACACACACACATTTTATTCTCTCTACATGAGGACAGGAGACACACACACACACACTTTATTTCTCTCTACATGAGGACAGGAGACACACACACACACAATTTCTCTCTACATGAGGACAGGAGACACACACACTTTATTTCTCTCTACATGAGGACAGAAGACACACACACACACACTTTATTTCTCTCTACATGAGGACAGGAGACACACACACACACTTTATTTCTCTCTACACGAGGACAGGAGACACACACACACACTTTATTTCTCTCTACATGAGGACAGGAGACACACACACACACACTTTATTTCTCTCTACATGAGGACAGGAGAAACACACACACACTTTATTTCTCTCTACATGAGGACAGGAGACACACACACACACACTTTATTTCTCTCTACATGAGGACAGGAGAAACACACACACACTTTATTTCTTTCTACATGAGGACAGGAGACACACACACACACACACACTTTATTTCTCTCTACATGAGGACAGGAGAAACACACACACACTTTATTTCTCTCTACATGAGGACAGGAGACACACACACACACACTTTATTTCTCTCTACATGAGGACAGGAGACACACACACACACACTATTTCTCTCTACACGAGGACAGGAGACACACACACACACACACACACACTTTATTTATCTCTACATGAGGACAGGAGACACACACACTATTTATCTCTACATGAGGACAGGACACACACACACACACTTTATTTCTCTCTACATGAGGACAGGAGACACACACACACACACTATTTCTCTCTACATGAGGACAGGAGACACACACACACACACACACACTTTATTTATCTCTACATGAGGACAGGAGACACACACACTATTTCTCTCTACACGAGGACAGGAGACACACACACACACACTATTTCTCTCTACACGAGGACAGGAGACACACACACACACACTTTATTTCTCTCTACATGAGGACAGGAGACACACACACACACACTTTATTTCTCTCTACATGAGGACAGGAGACACACACACACACTTTATTTCTCTCTACATGAGGACAGGAGACACACACACACACACACTTTATTTCTCTCTACATGAGGACAGGAGACACACACACACACACACTATTTCTCTCTACACGAGGACAGGAGACACACACACACACACACACACTTTATTTATCTCTACATGAGGACAGGAGACACACACACTATTTCTCTCTACATGAGGACAGGAGACACACACACACACTATTTCTCTCTACACGAGGACAGGAGACACACACACACTTTATTTCTCTCTACATGAGGACAGGAGACACACACACACACACTTTATTTCTCTCTACATGAGGACAGGAGACACACACACACTTTATTTCTCTCTACATGAGGACAGGAGACACACACACACACACACACACTTTATTTCTCTCTACATGAGGACAGGAGACACACACACACACAATTTCTCTCTACATGAGGACAGGAGACACACACACACACAATTTCTCTCTACATGAGGACAGGAGACACACACACACACTTAATTTCTCTCTACATGAGGACAGGAGACACACACACACACTTTATTTCTCTCTACATGAGGACAGTAGAGCTGTCAGTCAATAAATGTGATAAAGTAACCAGCGTTATTTACATATTTGAAAAAGTAACTTCAATATTCTGTTGTAAATTGAAAAGGTAATACGTTACTTTACTAGTTACTTGAAAAAGTAATCTGATTATGTAACTCAAGTTACTTTGATGGTATGCATTTTCTATTACCGCGGTTTTTGGGATGTTTTTTGGAATATACACCACACTAAACTTAAATTTCACAACTAACTACAAAGCAAGGGCCAGTAGCACTGAATTAAACAAAACGTTGAATTTGAAAGACTAAAATAGTATTTTCTTGTAAAACACGCCAATAAATTTTGTTTATAACTCCGAATTTATTTTTATAGTGCATGGCTATACTACTTTAATGTAGTAATGTAGATTCCCGTATCTTAGCCGTAAAGATTAGCACTTTGAGATTTCGGTGAAATATAAAGTGCATTATAAAAATGTATTATTATTATTATTATCAATCAGAATCCCAGTGAATGAATGCCGTACCTTGCCTGTCGTCGCTCGGCCCATCGTGTCTTCGGCACAGCTCAGGAATGCTCTTATACTGTGGCAGAGACATCGTTTAATCATGAGTTAAAGCTCAAACACCATAAACACGAGCTCCAGCAATGCACAATTCTGTGTGTATTAATACTGAAAGGTTTATACTGAACATTTCTACATGTCATAATCATTTGTTAACAAACAAGTATTCATTATTGCAATGAGATTATTGTTTCTGCCTTAAATTAATACATTTTTAGGTAATTGTGATTTTGTATGTGTGCATTTCTGAAATCATAACTTCCTCTGATAACAGACACTGTAAATTATAATGTGAAATGGAAATGGTGTGTGTTGTGAAAAGCGCTGTACAAATAAATGTGAATTGAACTGAAAGGACATGGTTTGACTCCCGGGAAACATCTGAATAAATGTCCCACAGAACGACACCGTAATCTACTGTATTATTCCTGTAACGTTTAATATACACTTAAATGTCTTAAAGGCTTCCAAAACTGCAGTTCATGATTTGATGAAAAGCTAATCATTTTACAATTAAAAGATGAATTCATTTTTTTAATAATTTTAGTATTTACCAAAAATGTCATTAAATCATAAAAAGAGAAGAAAAAATCTAAAAATGTACTACAAAAATCATAAAAAAGATAAGTCATTTAAAAAATAAAAACACCTGAAATAAAATGCTAACAAAAAATCATTAGATCGTGAAAATTAAAAATGTTAATAAATCTGTGTAAATTAACTTTCAAAACGCTAAAAAAAAATATTAAATCCTAAAAAATGAAATAAATAATTTTAAAGTAACACAAAATAACACACTAAAGAAGATTAAATATTTTACTTGTTTAGCTGAAGGTCATGTGACCGTTAACCATAATATTATATATTATTATATATAATAATCCAAATATTTTAACTCAAGGGGTTCAAGCGTTTGGGAACTGCTGATCGAGTGAATAGTTTAAAGTGAGTGAAATCTGTCAGATTTAATTTAAAAAAAAATGTGTTTCAAAGATGAAGGAAAGACTTTTGGGTTTGAAATGGAAATAATGACAGAATTGTGATGTTCAGTC
>CM060623.1:34169221-34174221 GCA_030578275.1 Meda fulgida
TTTATTCAAGTGTGTTCCTCCTAAACTAAAGTGGCAATAACATCAACAGCGCCTTTAAGAGGCTGAAAATATAAATATGTCTTAAAGTACACAGATAATATCAAACATGAGTCTGAAAACGACATGTTCCATCATGCCACTTATTAAACCTTCCAGATTTTCTTCAATACATCATTCAAACTAAATAATACGATTAACATGGATATTAAGCTGAAAGACCCTCGACTCTTTCTAAAGAGCAAGTGCGCGTGCATGATGTTTACACTAAGACAAAAGAACACAATCCCACATACAGCCAGCAGGGGCGCTCTCATAACATACCAACACACGCTCTTCTTTAATAATGTTCTCAAAACGTTATTAATCCATCGTTTCTGAAATGTTTTATTTGCACGTTTTTTAAATGTTACTCGTTAAACAACGTTCAGAGATTACGTTCCCATAATGTTTGAATGGAATCTTCCCGTACGTTCACATAACCAAGAAAACGCGTTTTAAAACATTCAGAATGACGTAATGAGAACGTTCTCAGAACTTATTTTCGCTAGCTGGGTATCAGATGCATGGGCTGAAAGTTCATATCCTGCAGTGTAATTTCACAGGTACGGGCTTTATTTGGCACAGAGGATCTGCTGAGATGTTGATGTTTGCCGGAGGAGAATCCGCTCAGTGTCTGTGAAGAGAAGGATTGAGACGCTCAACACTCTTCAGGATTGAGACACATGAAAACGGGAAAAATATTGACACATTTATTACAGATAATATCCAGCAAGATATATCCGTGACCTTTAAAGACATTTTTTTTGGATACTTTGATTTTTTGACCCCACTAAAAACAAAGCTTGCTATTTGATAAATAAAACAAATTCTTGCCAAATTTTACACACAGGTGAAACTCGAAAAACTCGAATGTCGTGCAAAAGTTATAATTTTGATGATTGTGGTTTAATTATGAAAACCCCAAATTCAAAATCTCAGAAAATTTGAATATTAAATGAAATCAATAAAAAAAGGATTTTAAATACAGAAATGTCGGCCCTCTGAAAAGTATAATCATGCATATGTATATAGTTATATATACTAAATATATTAGTTTCACCTTTTAATTTGAATTACTGAAATACATGAACTTCTGCACGATATTCAAATTTTTCGAGTTTCACCTGTACATAAATATAAATTCACCAACAAACAAACCAGTTTTTCTTGTTTTTTTTAAAAGAAATTAAAATGTAACTCTATTTCATCCTCAGTAAATAAAAAAGCAATTAAAACAGCCTCAATTTGTAATGACTTTATTTGTACACTCTAACTGATGTATACAATAAAAAAAATCCTCATTAGCTTTTTTTCTATCTTCTCCTACTTTGTTAGTTGTTTTTTTTTTTAGCAAATAATTGTTAACTTTTTTTTCTCCTTTATGTTCAGATGACATTGAACATATTGTTGATATATTTTTGTGTATTGTATACAAAGTTGTATATTATTAATATGACCTCTGTACGGTTTGCAAGCATAATAAAAAATACAAATAAAAATCTTACGGAGTCACGCCGCAGCCGGACACGTGAGCGGAGCTGCCGGTGTACTGGACGTCACAGCGGACGATGTTATTGCTGAAGTCTGACTCGGACACCTGGAAGCCTGGGTTCACTGTAATCTGGAATAAAAACATCAAACACTCTCACACACTTCATGTCACGTCAGCTTCATTTACACAGCGCTTCAACAACACAGAGCGTTTCACAGCGGCTTTACCGTGATAACAAGAGATTACAGTCGCAGAGATTATTAGGCTTTACAGCAGATCTAGAATAAAGTTATTGTCCAGATAAAGTTAGTTTAGATTGATTCACTTCTGCTGTAAAGATCATTAGTTATTAGCTTAGCGGCCGCTAACACGACACCGCTCTACAGAAAACAGAATCTGTGAAACATGAATCTGTGAAAATGGTGACAGCGTGCGCATGTATTTGTCGTGTTTAGTCTATAGGTATGCGTGTTTGAATATATATGTGCAAATGTTTTGTTTTGGACTAGCTGTAGTTTGTTTATTAAGCGTGCAGGGCAACCACCCAGTAGAGCATTACAGTAATCTAGCCTTGAGCTCGCATGAACTAACTGTTCCGCATTTGTCACTGAGAGCATATGTCGTAATTTAATGTTTTATTAACAAAGTTCGCAAGGAGCACGTTCAGATAATTAACCTAAATGAACTCAAGAGGAGCGCACTCAGTTAATCAATTAATAACCAAAATAAGAGATATACAGCAGACTTACCTCTGTTCGTCGATAGTTTAACGCCACCACCCCATCTCCTCACTTCTAGTCCTAACTACTCTTACAACAACCGGGGAGACTAGTGTTGTCTAAAACAAAATTTCAGTATTCGGTACCAATACCAGTGAAAATCCACGATTCTCGGTACCAAAGCTTAATTTAGATTAAATTTACATATATTATTAAAGTGTATATCACAGTTACAAAGATGGAAACTGTAGTATTTAAAAACACTTTAAAATAAGATTATATTTGTTAGATAACATTAGATAAAATGACCTAACAATAAACAATAGTTATATACTGTTGCAATTATTCTCCTTGGGGTTAATTTAAAAATGTAGGCTACTAATACATTTTTAAAATCAAAAGTTTTATCTGTGAACATTATTTAATGCACAATGAATGAAGTAAACAAACATGAACAATCAAGTGTTTGTATTAGATAACATTCAAAAACATTAATTAATGTTTCTTGTATATTGTTCACTCAATGTGTTGATAGATAAAAGCATTAAGTAATGTTAACGAATGGAACAGCGGCGTGCCTGGAGGAACAGTGGCGCGCCTGGAGGAACAGCGGCGCGCCTGGAGGAACAGTGGCGCGCCTGGAGGAACAGCGGCGCACCTGGAGGAACAGCGGCGCACCTGGAGGAACAGAGGTGCGCCTGGAGGAACAGAGGCGCGCCTGGAGGAACAGTGGCGCACCTGGAGGAACAGCGGCGCGCCTGGAGGAACAGAGGTGCGCCTGGAGGAACAGAGGCGCACCTGGAGGAACAGCGGCGCGCCTGGAGGAACAGCGGCGCGCCTGGAGGAACAGCGGCGCACCTGGAGGAACAGCGGCGCGCCTTGAGGAACAGCGGCGCACCTGGAGGAACAGCGGCGCGCCTGGAGGAACAGCGGCGCGCCTGGAGGAACAGCGGCGCGCCTGGAGGAACAGCGGCGCGCCTGGAGGAACAGCGGCGCGCCTGGAGGAACAGTGGCGTGCCTGGAGGAACAGAGGTGCGCCTGGAGGAACAGAGGCGCACCTGGAGGAACAGCGGCGCGCCTGGAGGAACAGCGGCGCGCCTGGAGGAACAGCGGCGCACCTGGAGGAACAGCGGCGCGCCTTGAGGAACAGCGGCGCACCTGGAGGAACAGCGGCGCGCCTGGAGGAACAGCGGCGCGCCTGGAGGAACAGCGGCGCGCCTGGAGGAACAGCGGCGCGCCTGGAGGAACAGCGGCGCGCCTGGAGGAACAGTGGCGTGCCTGGAGGAACAGCGGCGCGCCTGGAGGAACAGCGGCGCGCCTGGAGGAACAGAGGTGCGCCTGGAGGAACAGAGGCGCGCCTGGAGGAACAGCGGCGCGCCTGGAGGAACAGCGGCGCGCCTTGAGGAACAGAGGTGCGCCTGGAGGAACAGAGGCGCGCCTGGAGGAACAGCGGCGCGCCTGGAGGAACAGCGGCGCGCCTGGAGGAACAGCGGCGCACCTGGAGGAACAGCGGCGCGCCTTGAGGAACAGCGGCGCACCTGGAGGAACAGCGGCGCGCCTGGAGGAACAGCGGCGCGCCTGGAGGAACAGTGGCGTGCCTGGAGGAACAGCGGCGCGCCTGGAGGAACAGTGGCGTGCCTGGAGGAACAGCGGCGCGCCTGGAAGAATAGCGGCGCACCTGAAGGAACAGAGGCACGCCTGTAGGAACAGAGGCGCACCTGGAGGAACAGCGGCGCGCCTGGAGGAACAGTGGCGCGCCTGGAGGAACAGTGGCGTGCCTGGAGGAACAGCGGCGCGCCTGGAGGAACAGTGGCGTGCCTGGAGGAACAGTGGCGCGCCTGGAGGAACAGTGGCGTGCCTGGAGGAACAGCAGCGCTCCTGGAGGAACAGCGGCGCGCCTGGAGGAACAGTGGCGCGCCTGGAGGAACAGCGGCACGCCGCTTCTATTATGAGCGCGCTTGCCGTGCGCCTACATTAGGAATAACGAATCTGCACACGCTGTGTGAACGGCCCCTTATGGCAACGTGACATTAGCCTAATTCAAAATATTTCCATACGTGGCTCTTTCCTCCTGTCTTGTCAACAAGTGGATTCAGAGCCACCGCATTAGCAGCGCTGCCGGTCGCCATCTCAGTGTTTTTATGAAGAGGACGCAACTCTGCACCTTTCGGACAGCGCATCAAGAACCGGATTAACCCGGGACTTCCGTACTACTGGTACTTAAGAAAAGCTGGTACCGTAACCGTTCAATTTTTTTAGTACCGACTTGGTACTGAAGTACCAAGTTTTTTGACAACAGTAGGAGAGAGTACTCTGGGTTCGGGCAAAGATTCCGAGCTCCCCCCCGGACAGCACGTCAAATACGCATAACCTTTACTCCACTTAATTACATGTAAGTGTGAACTCGTGAAATATATTATACCTACAAAACAGCAGCAATCCTTCAGAGAAGCGTGAAGGTTTCTGACCTTGAGGATGTATCGTCCGGGCTGGACGTCTGTGATGTCGATCCACTGGCAGTCGATGGCTGCACTGTAGGTGTCGTAGCATCCAGGACTCAAACCCTGCGGCGAGACGAGGGCATGAGGCGTTGTGTCGTCTGTGCTGTGGGAGTAGAGGCGTGTGAACGCACCTGTGTGTGGGACGTGCAGGCGTAGCGGCGGTAGTACCCGGGGTCGCAGGACGTGTCCTCCAGACAGAAGCTGGCTTTATGACCCTCGGCGACCCTCTGCTGTGTGCTGGAGTCCAGC
>CM060623.1:34179221-34194221 GCA_030578275.1 Meda fulgida
TTTATATTGTGAAAAGCGCTATATAAATACAAAAATACAATTTGTGTGAGTGTGTGTGTGTGTGTGTGTGTGTGTATGTGTGTGTGTGTGTGTGTGTGTGTGTGTGTGTGCGTGCGTGCGTGCGTGCGTGCGTGTGTGTGTGTGTGTCAGTCAGTGTGTGTGTGAGTTTGAGACAGTGAGTGTGTGTGTGTGTGTGTGTGTGTGTGTGTGTGAGTGTGAGCGTGTGTGTGTGTGTGTGTGTGTGTGAGTGTGAGCGTGTGTGAGTGTGTAAGTGTGTGTGTGTGTGTTAATGAGGGTCATGAGGATTGACCTTTGCTCATTAAAATCAAATAAGAAGCTCTTCATGCGCCACATGTGAAACACACACGCTCCACACACACACACGCTCCACACAACCTCCACACACACACACGCACTCCACTCAAACTCCACACACACTCCACACACACACACGCTCCACACACACTCCACACACACACACGCTCCACACACACACACGCTCCACACACACACACGCTCCACTCACACTCCACTCAAACTCCACACACACTCCACACACACTCCACACACACTCCACACACACACACGCTCCACACACACACACGCTCCACACACACGCTCCACACACACTCACACTCCACTCAAACTCCACACACACTCCACACACACTCCACACACACTCCACACACACACACGCTCCACACACACACACGCTCCACACACACGCTCCACACACACTCACACTCCACTCAAACTCCACACACACTCCACACACACACACACGCTCCACACACACACACGCTCCACACACACACACGCTCCACACACACTCCACACACACACACGCTCCACATACACTGCACACACACGCGCACACACACACACACTCCACTCAAACTCCACACACACACGCTCCACACACACTCCACACACACACACGCTCCACACACACTCCACACACACACACGCTCCACACACACTCACACTCCACTCAAACTCCACACACACGCTCCACACACACGCTCCACACACACACACGCTCCACACACACACAATATTGCCGTTCATGCACTATATCAATTGACTTATGATTCCAGAAAACACATGAATGCCAATGATACAGTTGACAATCAGTTCTCAACAACTGAACACACTGAACAATTCAACACAACTCAACACAACTCAACAACTGAACAATTCAACACAGCTCAACTCAACACAACTCAACACAACACAACTCAACAACTGAACAATTCAACACAACAACTCAACAAATGAACAATTCAACACAGCTCAACTCAACACAACTCAACACAACTCAACACAACACAACAACTCAACAATTCAACTCAACACAACTCGACTCAACACAACACAACACAACAACTCAACAATTCAACTCAACTCAACACAACTCGACTCAACACAACTCAACTCAACTTAACAACTGAACACAACTGAACAATTCAATACAACTCAACTCAACAACTCAACAATTCAACTCAACACAACTCGACTCAACACAATTCAACACAACACAACTCAACAACTGAACACAACTGAACAATTCAACACAACACAACTCAACACAACTCAACAACTGAACAATTCAATTCAACTCAACAATTCAACTCAACACAACTCGACTCAACACAATTCAACACAACACAACTCAACAACTGAACAATTCAATTCAACTCAACTCAACTCAACAAATGAACACAACTGAACAATTCAACACAACTCAACACAACTCAACACAACTCAACAACACACTCAATCTTTTCACCAGCTCAGGAAAACAGGGACTCTCCTGAACGAGACACTTTTAAACGGGGTGTAAAGATCAAAGTAAAGCGCATAAAAAGACCTTCAGGTTTAGATCTCAATGAGAAGCAGATGTGAGACATCGATCTAACGACTTTAATCCGCATTATAACGAGATGCAGCGCCACAGGGACACCAGCTACTAGTAACACACAGGACATATTAAAAACCTCACAAACTCACCGCACTGTAAAACACCAGACACTTTCTCCTCACACACACACACACACACACACACACACTGAAGCTGATGATGTCAAAACCATGCAAGCACATTATAGCCACACGAGGAAAAAATAATTTACATAAGCATGCTTTATGGCAAAAAGTTAAAATGATGACATAAAAATGCACAACTACTATGAGATAAAAATGCACAATTTCAACTTTCTATTTCATAACTACAACTCAGCATGTCATAATTTATGACTGCCAGTTTTGAACGTATTATTTTGATTTTTTGTCATATTGTCAACTTTTTATCTAATAAATATGATTTACTGTCATATTAATGACGTAGTATGTCAATTTCGACTTTGTCATAATTATGATTTATCAAGAGATCCTGATCTAACTCTGCATGTGTTCTCGGGTCACTCACAGTGTTTCACGCTTCACTGCCGCCTTTCCCACCTTCGTGGCCAGTGGCTAGCTTAGCTGGGGACATTAGACTTATTTACTTTAATATTCAGCAATATTATTGCTCTCCTGCATTGACACTATTATACAAGAACTGAGCTGGACGATGACATCACGCTTTACTCCAGAGCAGATATATATATATATATATAAAAATGAACTAAATGAATAACTTTTTTACAACAGAAATGCAGCATCACTGAACTCACTTAAGCTGGACTGAGACGCTATTTTCTTCTAGAAACACATTATTGTCCTGTTCTCTCTGTAAAGCTGCTCTGAGACTCGGTGTTGTGAAAGCGCTGTATGATGAAGGAGAGGCGAGTTCTGTCGCTGCATGAGGGGAAGATGATGATGATAATGGAATATTCAATAAATCTTTGATTACCAGTTAGCATCAAATATGTAGGCCTTTGTGTGTGTTGATGCTGTAAACATCGTCTCGGTTTGTGAGATCTCAGCAGGTTCACTTTACAGCTTTTGAGACGTGGCAGCAAGAGTGTGACCGACCTCTGAAACCATAAGCGAGTGTGTGAGAGTGAGAGTGTGTGTGTGAGTGAGAGAGTGTGTGTGTGAGTGAGAGTGTGTGTGTGTGTGTGTATGTGTGTGTGAGAGTGAGAGTGTGTGTGTGAGAGTGAGAGTGTGTGAGTGAGAGAGTGTGTGTGTGAGTGAGAGTGTGTGTGTGAGAGTGAGAGTGTGTGTGACAGTGAGGGTGTGTGTGTGTGTGTGTGTGTGTGTGTGTGTGAGAGAGAGAGAGTGAGAGTGTGTGAGAGTGTGTGTGAGTGTGTGTGTGTGAGTGAGAGTGTGTGTGTGTGAGTGTGTGAGTGAGTGTGTGTGTGTATGTGTGTGTGAGAGAGCATGTGTGTGGCCTGGTAAACCCTACGTTATGGGGACAAAATGTCCCCACAAGGATGGCAAAATCCGAAATCCTTGTTCGTGTGGGGACATTTTTTGGTCCCCATGAGGAAATCAGCTTATAAATCATACTAAGTGATGTTGTTTGAAAATGTAAAAATGCAGAATGTTTCCTGTGATGGGTAGGTTTAGGGATAGGGTTAGTGTGTGTGTGTGTGTGTGTGTGTGTGTGTGATGGGTAGGTTTAGGGATAGGGTTAGTGTAAGAGAATAGAATATACAGTCTGTACAGTATAAAAATCATTATGTCTATGGAAAGTCCCGATAAAACATGAAAACACAACATGTGTGTGTGTGTGTGTGAGTGTGAGAGTGTGTGTGAGTGTGAGAGTGTGTGTGTGTGTGTGTGTGAGAGTGAGAGTGTGTGTGAGAGTGTGGGTGTGTGTGTGTGTGTGTGTGTGTGTGTGTGTGTGTGTGTGTGTGTGTGTGTGTGTGAGAGAGAGTGAGAGTGTGTCTGAGTGTGTGTGTGTGTGTGTGTGTGTGTGTGTGTGTGTGAGAGAGAGTGAGAGTGTGTGTGAGTGTGTGTGTGTGTGTGTGTGTGTGTGTGTGTGTGTGTGTGTGTGTGTGTGTGTGTGATCGACCACACTTCTTTGTTGCTCAGTTCATGTTCTCGCCTCACATCAGGATTCCAGCGGTCAGAGAATCTTCATGATCCAGTCATACAGTGTGTGTGAGAGTGAGGGTGTGTGTGTGAGTGTGTGTGTTTGTGTGTGTGTGTGTGTGTGTGTGTGTGTGTGTGTGTGATGGGTAGGTTTAGGGATAGGGTTAGTGTAAGAGAATAGAATATACAGTCTGTACAGTATAAAAATCATTATGTCTATGGAAAGTCCCGATAAAACATGAAAACACAACATGTGTGTGTGTGTGTGTGAGTGTGAGAGTGTGTGTGAGTGTGAGAGTGTGTGTGTGTGTGTGTGAGAGTGAGAGTGTGTGTGAGAGTGAGGGTGTGTGTGTGAGTGTGTGTGTGTGTGTGTGTGTGTGTGTGTGTGTGTGTGTGTGTGTGTGTGTGTGTGTGTGTGTGAGAGAGAGTGAGAGTGTGTCTGAGTGTGTGTGTGTGTGTGTGTGTGAGAGAGAGTGAGAGTGTGTGTGAGTGTGTTTGTGTGTGTGTGTGTGTGTGTGTGTGTGTGTGTGTGTGTGTGTGTGATCGACCACACTTCTTTGTTGCTCAGTTCATGTTCTCGCCTCACATCAGGATTCCAGCGGTCAGAGAATCTTCATGATCCAGTCATACAGTGTGTGTGAGAGTGAGGGTGTGTGTGTGAGTGTGTGTGTGTGAGTGTGTGTGTGTGTGTGTGTGTGTGTGTGTGTGTGTGTGTGAGAGAGAGTGAGAGTGTGTCTGAGTGTGTGTGTGTGTGTGTGTGTGTGTGTCTGTGTGTGTGAGAGAGAGTGAGAGTGTGTGTGAGTGTGTTTGTGTGTGTGTGTGTGTGTGTGTGTGTGTGTGTGATCGACCACACTTCTTTGTTGCTCAGTTCATGTTCTCGCCTCACATCAGGATTCCAGCGGTCAGAGAATCTTCATGATCCAGTCATCATCATCACACACTGAGGACAAACACAGGTTTGGCTTCTGCTCTTATGAAACATCACACAAGACGTAAATCAACATGTGAAGGAAAACATACAGAAACTCTACAGTGAGTGAACAGAAATTCTACAGTGAGTGAACAGAACCGGCTCAGAAACTCTACAGTGAGTGAACAGAACCGGCTCAGAAACTCAACAGTGAGAGACCAGAACCGGCACAGAAACTCTACAGTGAGCGAACAGAACTGACACAGAAACTCTACAGTGAGTGAACAGAACCGGCACAGAAACTCTACAGTGAGCAAACAGAACCGGCTCAGAAACTCTACAGTGAGCGAACAGAACCGGCACAGGAACTCTACAGTGTACGAATAGAACCGACACAGAAACTCTACAGTGAGCGAACAGAACCGGCTCAGAAACTCAACAGTGAGAGAACAGAACCGGCACAGAAACTCTACAGTGAGCGAACAGAACTGACACAGAAACTCTACAGTGTGCGAATAGAACCGACACAGAAACTCTACAGTGAGCGAACAGAACCGGCACAGAAACTCTACAGTGAGCAAACAGAACCGGCTCAGAAACTCTACAGTGAGTGAACAGAAACTCTACAGTGAGTGAACAGAACCGGCACAGAAACTCTACAGTGAGCGAACAGAACCGGCACAGGAACTCTACAGTGTACGAATAGAACCGACACAGAAACTCTACAGTGAGCGAACAGAACCGGCACAGAAACTCTACAGTGAGCAAACAGAACCGGCTCAGAAACTCTACAGTGAGTGAACAGAAACTCTACAGTGAGCGAACAGAACCGGCACAGGAACTCTACAGTGAGCGAACAGAACCGGCACAGAAACTCTACAGTGAGCGAACAGAACCGGCTCAGAAACTCAACAGTGAGAGAACAGAACCGGCCCAGAAACTCTACAGTGAGAGAACAGAACCGGCACAGAAACTCAACAGTGAGAGAACAGAACCGGCACAGAAACTCTACAGTGAGCGAACAGAACCGGCTCAGAAACTCAACAGTGAGAGAACAGAACCGGCACAGAAACTCTACAGTGAGCGAACAGAACCGGCTCAGAAACTCAACAGTGAGAGAACAGAACCGGCACAGAAACTCTACAGTGAGCGAACAGAACTGACACAGAAACTCTACAGTGAGTGAACAGAACCGGCACAGAAACTCTACAGTGAGCAAACAGAACCGGCTCAGAAACTCTACAGTGAGCGAACAGAACCGGCACAGGAACTCTACAGTGTACGAATAGAACCGACACAGAACCTCTACAGTGAGCGAACAGAACCGGCTCAGAAACTCAACAGTGAGAGAACAGAACCGGCACAGAAACTCTACAGTGAGCGAACAGAACTGACACAGAAACTCTACAGTGTGCGAATAGAACCGACACAGAAACTCTACAGTGAGCGAACAGAACCGGCACAGAAACTCTACAGTGAGCAAACAGAACCGGCTCAGAAACTCTACAGTGAGTGAACAGAAACTCTACAGTGAGTGAACAGAACCGGCACAGAAACTCTACAGTGAGCAAACAGAACCGGCTCAGAAACTCTACAGTGAGCGAACAGAACCGGCACAGGAACTCTACAGTGTACGAATAGAACCGACATAGAAACTCTACAGTGAGCGAACAGAACCGGCACAGAAACTCTACAGTGAGCAAACAGAACCGGCTCAGAAACTCTACAGTGAGTGAACAGAAACTCTACAGTGAGCGAACAGAACCGGCACAGGAACTCTACAGTGAGCGAACAGAACCGGCACAGAAACTCTACAGTGAGCGAACAGAACCGGCTCAGAAACTCAACAGTGAGAGAACAGAACCGGCTCAGAAACTCTACATTGAGAGAACAGAACCGGCACAGAAACTCTACAGTGAGCGAACAGAACCGGCTCAGAAACTCAACAGTGAGAGAACAGAACCGGCACAGAAACTCTACAGTGAGCGAATAGAACTGACACAGAAACTCTACAGTGAGTGAACAGAACCGGCACAGAAACTCTACAGTGAGCAAACAGAACCGGCTCAGAAACTCTACAGTGAGCGAACAGAACCGGCACAGGAACTCTACAGTGTACGAATAGAACCGACACAGAAACTCTACAGTGAGTGAACAGAACCGGCTCAGAAACTCAACAGTGAGAGAACAGAACCGGCACAGAAACTCTACAGTGAGCGAACAGAACTGACACAGAAACTCTACAGTGAGCGAACAGAACCGACACAGAAAATCTACAGTGAGCGAACAGAACCGGCTCAGAAACTCAACAGTGAGAGAACAGAACCGGCACAGAAACTCTACAGTGAGCGAACAGAACTGACACAGAAACTCTACAGTGAGTGAACAGAAACGGCACAGAAACTCTACAGTGAGCGAACAGAACCGACACAGAAAATCTACAGTGAGCGAACAGAACCGGCTCAGAAACTCTACAGTGAGTGAAGAGAACCGGCTCAGAAACTCTACAGTGAGCGAACAGAACCGGCACAGAAACTCTACAGTGAGCAAACAGAACCGGCTCAGAAACTCTACAGTGAGTGAACAGAAACTCTACAGTGAGTGAACAGAACCGGCACAAAAACTCTACAGTGAGCAAACAGAACCGGCTCAGAAACTCTACAGTGAGCGAACAGAACCGGCACAGGAACTCAACAGTGAGAGAACAGAACCGGCACAGAAACTCTACAGTGAGCGAACAGAACCGGCTCAGAAACTCTACAGTGAGCGAACAGAACCGGCACAGAAACTCTACAGTGAGCGAACAGAACCGGCTCAGAAACTCTACAGTGAGCGAACAGAACCGGCACAGAAACTCTACAGTGTGCGAACAGAACCGACACAGAAACTCTACAGTGAGCGAACAGAACCGACACAGAAACTCTACAGTGAGCGAACAGAACCGGCTCAGAAACTCTACAGTGAGCGAACAGAACCGGCACAGAAACTCTACAGTGAGTGAACAGAACCGGCACAGAAACTCTTCAGTGAGCAAACAGAACCGGCACAGAAACTCTACAGTGAGCGAACAGAACCGGCTCAGAAACTCTACAGTGAGAGAACAGAACCGGCAGAGAAACTCTACAGTGAGCGAACAGAACCGGCACAGAAACTCTACAGTGTGCGAACAGAACCGACACAGAAACTCTACAGTGAGCGAACAGAACCGGCAAAGAAACTCTACAGTGAGCGAACAGAACCGGCACAGAAACTCTACTGTGTGCGAACAGAACTGACACAGAAACTCTAGAGTGAGTAAACAGAACCGGCTCAGAAACTCTACAGTGAGTGAACAGAACCGGCACAGAAACTCTACAGTGAGCGAACAAAACTGACACAGAAACTCTACAGTGAGCGAACAGAACCGGCTCAGAAACTCTACAGTGAGTGAACAGAACCGGCACAGAAACTCTACAGTGAGCGAACAGAACTGACACAGAAACTCTACAGTGAGCGAACAGAACCGGCACAGAAACTCTACAGTGAGTGAACAGAACTGACACAGAAACTCTACAGTGAGCGAACAGAACCAGCACAGAAACTCTACAGTTTGCGAACAGAAGTGACACAGAAACTCTACAGTGAGTGAACAGAACTAGCTCAGAAACTCTACAGTGAGCGAACAGAACCGGCACAGAAACTCTACAGTGAGCAAACAGAACCGGCACAGAAACTCTACAGTGAGTGAACAGAACCGGCTCAGAAACTCTACAGTGAGCGAACAGAACTGACACAGAAACTCTACAGTGAGCGAACAGAACTGACACAGAAACTTTACAGTGAGCGAACAGAACCGGCTCAGAAACTCTACAGTGAGTAAACAGAACCGGCACAGAAACTCTACAGTGAGCGAACAGAAACTCTACTGTGAGTGAACAGAAACTCTACAGTGAGTGAACAGAACCGGCTCAGAAACTCTACAGTGAGTGAACAGAACCGGCTCAGAAACTCTACAGTGAGTGGACAGAAACGGCTCAGAAACTCTACAGTGAGCGAACAGAAACGGCACAGAAACTCTACAGTGAGCGAACAGAACCGGCTCAGAAACTCTACAGTGAGCGAACAGAACTGGCACAAAAACTCTACAGTGAGAGAACAGAACTGACACAGAAACTACAGTGAGAGAACAGAACCGGCACAGAAACTCTACAGTGAGCGAACAGAACCGGCACAGAAACTCTACAGTGAGTGAACAGAACCGGCACAGAAACGCTACAGTGAGTGAAGAGAACAAGCACGACACAGAAACTGTACAGTGAGCGAACAGAACCGGCACAGAAACTCTACAGTGAGCAAACAGAACTGGCACAGAAACTCTACAGTGCGCGAACAGAACCGGCTCAGAAACTCTACAGTGAGCGAACAAAACTGACAGAAACTCTACAGTGAGCGAACAGAACCGGCACAGAAACTCTACAGTGAGCGAACAGAACTAACACAGAAACTCTACAGTAAGCGAAAAGAACCGGCTCAGAAACTCTACAGTGAGTGAACAGAACCGGCACAGAAACTCTACAGTGAGCGAACAGAAACTCTACAGTGAGTGAACAGAACCGGCTCCGAAACTCTGCAGTGAGTGAACAGAACCGGCTCAGAAACTCTACAGTGAGTGAACAGAAACGGCTCAGAAACTCTACAGTGAGCGAACAGAAACGGCACAGAAACTCTACAGTGAGTGAACAAAAACGGCTCAGAAACTCTACAGTGAGCGAACAGAAACGGCACAGAAACTCTACAGTGAGCGAACAGAAACGGCTCAGAAACTCTACAGTGAGCGAACAGAACCGGCACAGAAACTCTACAGTGAGCGAACAGAACCGGCTCAGAAACTCTACAGTGAGAGAACAGAACCGGCTCAGAAACTCTACAGTGAGCGAACAGAACTGGCACAAAAACTCTACAGTGAGAGAACAGAACTGACACAGAAACTACAGTGAGAGAACAGAACCGGCACAGAAACTCTACAGTGAGCGAACAGAACCGGCACAGAAACTCTACAGTGAGTGAACAGAACCGGCACAGAAACGCTACAGTGAGTGAAGAGAACAAGCACGACACAGAAACTCTACAGTGAGCGAACAGAACCGGCACAGAAACTCTACAGTGAGCAAACAGAACTGGCACAGAAACTCTACAGTGCGCGAACAGAACCGGCTCAGAAACTCTACAGTGAGCGAACAAAACTGACAGAAACTCTACAGTGAGCGAACAGAACCGGCACAGAAACTCTACAGTGAGCGAACAGAACTAACACAGAAACTCTACAGTAAGCGAAAAGAACCGGCACAGAAACTCTACAGTGAGTGAACAGAACCGGCACAGAAATTCTACAGTGAGCGAACAGAAACTCTACAGTGAGTGAACAGAACCGGCTCCGAAACTCTGCAGTGAGTGAACAGAACCGGCTCAGAAACTCTGCAGTGAGTGAACAGAACCGGCTCAGAAACTCTACAGTGAGTGAACAGAAACGGCTCAGAAACTCTACAGTGAGCGAACAGAAACGGCACAGAAACTCTACAGTGAGTGAACAGAACTGACACAGAAACTACAGTGAGAGAACAGAACCGGCACAGAAACTCTACAGTGAGCGAACAGAACCGGCACAGAAACTCTACAGTGAGTGAACAGAACCGGCACAGAAACGCTACAGTGAGTGAAGAGAACAAGCACGACACAGAAACTACAGTGAGCGAACAGAACCGGCACAGAAACTCTACAGTGAGCAAACAGAACTGGCACAGAAACTCTACAGTGCGCGAACAGAACCGGCTCAGAAACTCTACAGTGAGCGAACAAAACTGACAGAAACTCTACAGTGAGCGAACAGAACCGGCACAGAAACTCTACAGTGAGCGAACAGAACTAACACAGAAACTCTACAGTAAGCGAAAAGAACCGGCTCAGAAACTCTACAGTGAGTGAACAGAACCGGCACAGAAACTCTACAGTGAGCGAACAGAAACTCTACAGTGAGTGAACAGAACCGGCTCCGAAACTCTGCAGTGAGTGAACAGAACCGGCTCAGAAACTCTTCAATGAGTGAACAGAAACGGCTCAGAAACTCTACAGTGAGTGAACAGAAACGGCTCAAAAACTCAACAGTGAGCGAACAGAAACGGCACAGAAACTCTACAGTGAGCGAACAGAAACGGCTCAGAAACTCTACAGTGAGCGAACAGAACCGGCACAGAAACTCTACAGTGAGCGAACAGAACCGGCTCAGAAACTCTACAGTGAGAGAACAGAACCGGCACAGAAACTCTACAGTGAGAGAACAGAACCGGCACAGAAACTCTACAGTGAGAGAACAGAACCGGCACAGAAACTCTACAGTGAGTGAACAGAACCGGCACAGAAACTCTACAGTGAGTAAACAGAACCGGCACAGAAACTCTACAGTGAGCGAACAGAACCGGCACAAAAACTCTACAGTGCGCAAACAGAACCGGCTCAGAAACTCTACAGTGAGCGAACAGAACTGACACAAAAAATCTACAGTGAGCGAACAGAACCGGCACAGAAACTATACAGTGAGCGAAAAGAACTGACACAGAAACTCTACTTTGAGCAAACAGAAACTCTACAGTGAGTGAACAGAACCGGCTCAGAAACTCTGCAGTGAGTGAACAGAACCGGCTCAGAAACTCTACAGTGAGTGAACAGAAACGGCTCAGAAACTCTACAGTGAGCGAACAGAAACGGCACAGAAACTCTACAGTGAGCGAACAGAAACGGCACAGAAACTCTACAGTGAGCGAACAGAAACGGCACAGAAACTCTACAGTGAGCGAACAGAAACGGCACAGAAACTCTACAGTGAGCGAGCAGAAGCGGCACAGAAACTCTACAGTGTGCGAACAGAACCGCCAGAGAAACTCTACAGTGAGCGAACAGAAACTCTACAGTGAGTGAACAGAAACTCTACAGTGAGTGAACAGAACCGGCTCAGAAACTCTGCAGTGAGTGAACAGAACCGGCTCAGAAACTCTACAGTGAGTGAACGGAAACTCTACAGTGAGTGAACAGAACCGGCTCAGAAACTCTGCAGTGAGTGAACGGAACCGGCTCAGAAACTCTACAGTGAGTGAACAGAAACGGCTCAGAAACTCTACAGTGAGCGAACAGAAACGGCACAGAAACTCTACAGTGAGCGAACAGAAACGGCACAGAAACTCTACAGTGAGCGAACAGAAACGGCACAGAAACTCTACAGTGAGCGAGCAGAAACGGCACAGAAACTCTACAGTGTGCGAACAGAACCGCCAGAGAAACTCTACAGTGAGCGAACAGAAACTCTACAGTGAGTGAACAGAAACTCTACAGTGAGTGAACAGAACCGGCTCAGAAACTCTGCAGTGAGTGAACAGAACCGGCTCAGAAACTCTACAGTGAGTGAACAGAAACGGCTCAGAAACTCTACAGTGAGCGAACAGAAACGGCACAGAAACTCTACAGTGAGCGAACAGAACCGGCTCAGAAACTCTACAGTGAGTGAACAGAACCGGCACAGAAACTCTACAGTGAGCGAACAGAACCGGCTCAGAAACTCTACAGTGAGCGAACAGAACCGGCACAGAAACTCTACAGTGTGTGAACAGAACCGGCTGAGAAACTCTACAGTGAGCGAACAGAACCAACACAGAAACTCTACAGTGAGAGAACAGAACCGGCTCAGAAACTCTACAGTGAGCGAACAGAAACTCTACAGTGAGTGAACAGAACCGGCACAGAAACTCTACAGTGAGTGAACAGAACCGGCACAGAAACTCTAGGCACAGAAACTCTACAGTGAGTGAACAGAAACAGCTCAGAAACTCTACAGTGTGTGAACAGAACCGGCTGAGAAACTCTACAGTGAGCGAACAGAACCGACACAGAAACTCTAGTGAGAGAACAGAACCGGCATAGAAACTCTACAGTGAGTGAACAGAACCGACATAGAAATTCTACAGTGAGTGAACAGAACCGGCACAGAAACTCTACAGTGAGAGAACAGAACCGGCTTAGAAACTCTACAGTGAGTGAACAGAAACTCTACAGTGAGTGAACAGAAACTCTACAGTGAGTGAACAGAACCGGCTCAGAAACTCTACAGTGAGTGAACAGAACCGGCTCAGAAACTCTACAGTGAGTGAACAGAACTGGCACGACACAGAAACTCTACAGTGAGCGAACAGAACTGACACAGAAACTCTACAGTGAGCGAACAGAACCGGCTCAGAAACTCTACAGTGAGTGAACAGAACCGGCACGACACAGAAACTCTACAGTGAGCGAACAGAACCGGCACAGAAACTCTACAGTGAGTGAACAGAAACGGCACAGAAACTCTACAGTGAGCGAACAGAAACGGCACAGAAACTCTACAGTGAGCGAGCAGAAGCGGCACAGAAACTCTACAGTGAGCGAACAGAACCGCCAGAGAAACTCTACAGTGAGCGAACAGAAACTCTACAGTGAGTGAACAGAAACTCTA
Organism: Meda fulgida; assembly: GCA_030578275.1. Classification (NCBI taxonomy): domain Eukaryota; kingdom Metazoa; phylum Chordata; class Actinopteri; order Cypriniformes; family Leuciscidae; genus Meda; species Meda fulgida. The sequence continues at coordinate 34,192,628 of CM060623.1, forward strand.
CAGTGCGTGAACAGAACCGGCTCAGAAACTCTGCAGTGAGTGAACAGAACCGGCTCAGAAACTCTACAGTGAGTGAACGGAAACTCTACAGTGAGTGAACAGAACCGGCTCAGAAACTCTGCAGTGAGTGAACAGAACCGGCTCAGAAACTCTACAGTGAGTGAACAGAAACGGCTCAGAAACTCTACAGTGAGCGAACAGAAACGGCACAGAAACTCTACAGTGAGCGAACAGAAACGGCACAGAAACTCTACAGTGAGCGAACAGAAACGGCACAGAAACTCTACAGTGAGAGAGCAGAAGCGGCACAGAAACTCTACAGTGTGCGAACAGAACCGCCAGAGAAACTCTACAGTGAGCGAACAGAAACTCTACAGTGAGTGAACAGAAACTCTACAGTGAGTGAACAGAACCGGCGCAGAAACTCTGCAGTGAGTGAACAGAACCGGCTCAGAAACTCTACAGTGAGTGAACGGAAACTCTACAGTGAGTGAACAGAACCGGCTCAGAAACTCTGCAGTGAGTGAACAGAACCGGCTCAGAAACTCTACAGTGAGTGAACAGAAACGGCTCAGAAACTCTACAGTGAGCGAACAGAAACGGCACAGAAACTCTACAGTGAGCGAACAGAAACGGCACAGAAACTCTACAGTGTGCGAACAGAACCGCCAGAGAAACTCTACAGTGAGCGAACAGAAACTCTACAGTGAGTGAACAGAAACTCTACAGTGAGTGAACAGAACCGGCTCAGAAACTCTGCAGTGAGTGAACAGAACCGGCTCAGAAACTCTACAGTGAGTGAACAGAAACGGCTCAGAAACTCTGCAGTGAGTGAACAGAACCGGCTCAGAAACTCTACAGTGAGTGAACAGAACCGGCTCAGAAACTCTACAGTGAGTGAACAGAAACGGCTCAGAAACTCTGCAGTGAGTGAACAGAACCGGCTCAGAAACTCTGCAGTGAGTGAACAGAAACGGCTCAGAAACTCTACAGTGAGTGAACAGAACCGGCTCAGAAACTCTGCAGTGAGTGAACAGAACCGGCTCAGAAACTCTACAGTGAGTGAACAGAAACGGCTCAGAAACTCTACAGTGAGCGAACAGAAACGGCACAGAAACTCTACAGTGAGCGAACAGAACCGGCTCAGAAACTCTACAGTGAGTGAACAGAACCGGCACAGAAACTCTACAGTGAGCGAACAGAACCGGCTCAGAAACTCTACAGTGAGCGAACAGAACCGGCACAGAAACTCTACAGTGTGTGAACAGAACCGGCTGAGAAACTCTACAGTGAGCGAACAGAACCAACACAGAAACTCTACAGTGAGAGAACAGAACCGGCTCAGAAACTCTACAGTGAGCGAACAGAAACTCTACAGTGAGTGAACAGAACCGGCACAGAAACTCTACAGTGAGTGAACAGAACCGGCACAGAAACTCTAGGCACAGAAACTCTACAGTGAGTGAACAGAAACAGCTCAGAAACTCTACAGTGTGTGAACAGAACCGGCTGAGAAACTCTACAGTGAGCGAACAGAACCGACACAGAAACTCTAGTGAGAGAACAGAACCGGCATAGGAACTCTACAGTGAGT
>CM060623.1:34199221-34224221 GCA_030578275.1 Meda fulgida
GACGATGACATCACGCTTTACTCCAGAGCGGATATATATATATATAAAAATGAACTAATTTAATAACTTTTTTACAACAGAAATGCTCCATCACTGAACTTACTTAAAGTTGCTCTAAGCGATGTCGGGTGATGTCACTTCTTGTTGACGTTTAAAGTATTGTCAAACAAAACGGAGTCTAGCTCGACCCTCCTCCTCCTCCTCCGCGCACTAACCCCCCAAACCCACCCCCAAACCCTTCTGGTCTGTTATTGGCTGGAACAGTTTGTTATGTTTTGTGGTGCGGGTTAGCCCAGTTTGTTTTTGTTGCCGTTTGTGGAGTCTGGGGCGTCTGCAGAGACCGCGTCTTTTACAGTGTGTTCAGGGGACAGGCCGCCAGCGGATAGTGAGGAGATGTTTGCTGTGTGTGACAAAAATGTTTTGGCCTAAAAACGCGTGACATCGCTTAGAGCACCTTTAAGCTGGACTGAGACGCTATTTTCTTCTAGAAACACATTATTGTCCTGTTCTCTCTGTAAAGCTGCTCTGAGACTGAAAAGCGCTGTATAAATAAATGTGACAGCATAAACATTCTTCAAACATTATTGAGAATGTCATTTTTAAATGTTTTAAAAATACTCTAAAAGAAGAAATAACATTTTATGAACGTCTCGTTTAAAGGATGGATAGATGATGCACTTTTTTGATGGACAGATGCAGTTTTATGATGAATAGATGCACTTTTTTGATGGACAGATGCACTTTTATGATGAATAGATGCACTTTTTTGATGGACAGATGCACTTTTACGATGACAGATGCACTTTTATGATGATAGCTACGCTTTTATGATGGACAGATGCACTTTTATGATGGACAGATGCACTTTTATGATGATAGATGCAGTTTTATGATGACAGATGCACTTTCATGATGATAGATGCGCTTTCATGATGATAGATACGCTTTTATGATGGACAGATGCACTTTTATGATGGACAGATGCACTTTTATGATGGACAGATGCACTTTTATGATGATAGATGCACTTTTATGATGACAGATCCACTTTTATGATGGACAGATGCACTTTTATGACGGATAGATGCACTTTTATGATGATAGATGCACGTTTATGATGGACAGATGCACTTTTATGATGGATAGATGCACTTTTATGATGATAGATGCACTTTTATGATGACAGATGCACTTTTATGATGATAGCTACGCTTTTATGATGGACAGATGCACTTTTATGATGGACAGATGCACTTTTATGATGGAAATGTATCTATGTGTCATCTTTTTAATCTTTTCATTCCTTTTAAAAAAAAGAGAAGAATATCATATACACTAGGATGACTTGAGGGCGAGTAAATCATGGGCTAATTTTCATTTTTGGGTGAACTATCCCTTTAATAAATGGTCGTTCCATGAGAAAACCAGCTGATTCTGAAAGCTCTTACCGTTCGACATCTGCGTTTCTCTCGTCGCTCCGTCTGGCGCTCTCCAAACTAAAGGAAACTATGAAGAAAAGTGCAAAAGTAGTTTGTTTGGACTCAGTCTGCATCAAACGGTAGTGCTGGTGGACTTGCGTAAAATGGTCTTCTGTGGTTTTTGCGAGGGGAACGCGAGGTTCTGATGGACGGGACTCGGCGTGGGATCCATCAGTTCTGCGTGTAAGTGCAGATCCGTGCTGTTCATGTCGTACTGTAGGTCACAGTCCGGGCAGTATCCGTGATACTGGACCTTCTCGCTGAAGCGGACCCGTTCCCTCGTGGTCTGAGGACAGCGGCTCGCGTGAGGCTTCTCTATGCTAGCGACTCCGTTCCTCATCAGCGTCCCGTTAGCCAAGAGCTCGGCGCTGGACCGGGCCGCTGGGCCGGGTCTCTTCAGGACCGCCAGGACAGCAGGAGACACCGGCACCGTCTCCTCGGGGTAGATCTTGACGCTGGAGGCTGTGGTGCTGCTGGAGCTGCTGTTCAGCGTGTCGGTCTTCGAACTGTCCGTCAGCTCCTCTTCCAGATGAAGATCTGACGTCAGGCAGTCGATCTCCTGAACCACCTGAGAAACACAACGAGCGTCAAACGTCAACGACAGCAATTGCCATCATTTCACCATCTCCATTGACTACACACCTGATATAGTCCGGCTATGAGGAACACACTTCTAGCCAAAATAACCTTGAATATGTTTACATGTTATTTTTGCCAAAATAACTTGCGAGATGTATACATTTCCATCATGTAAGCAAAGTCAACAATGATTACAAGGTGTTTGGTTTCATTTCTTCATTTCTATTTCTGCTTGATCAGTTGTTGGGGTTTAAAAGACTCTTAAAGGGGACATATTTGCATTTTTTTAATGCACAACAATATCCTTTTAACTTATTAAAATAACTTACCATTTAACTAGCCTGCTTGTGAATTGGTAATATTAGACAAACAAATAACGATAACTATATTAGCACAAACTCACTTCATTTGGATATATATTTCAGGAAATAAGTCTTAAAGGGGACATCAAAATCTGACTTTTCCCGTGTGTAAGTGCTATAATCGCGTCTCCGGCGCTTCTACCAACCCAGAAAACATGAAAAGTGACAAGTCACGTCACTTTCATTAATAGCACTTTTAACAATAGGCCTATAGATTGTTTCAAAGCAGCTTTACAAAGGTAATAGGAAAATAATGGAACAAAGTTTGTTTTGGCTTTACAGCAGATCTAGAATACAGTTATTGTCCAGATAAAGTTAGTTTTGATTGATTCACTTCTGCTGTAAAGATCATTAGTTATTAGCTTAGCGGCCGCTAACACGACACCGCTCTACAGAAAACAGAAACTGTGAATGTGTTCTGGCGTTCATTCACACACAGCAGTGTTTGACAACCCAGTAACTGTGTTCTAGTGAGTCTTTCTCTGAGAGCATGTAAAAAAAATAATCCTATCAGATTTCGCTCTCCTTCTGACGTATGAAGAAGATCTTATTATAATATTAGCGGCTCTTAATCTGCACGTTTACACACACCAGCCGACATCTGGTCCACAAGCGCCACCAGTATAACCAGTTGTAGCGCACTGGCAGAAGATCCAGCAGAGCCTGAAGCTGGTGTGTGTGTGTGTGTGTGAGTGTGTGTGTGTGTGTGTGTGTGTGTGTGTGTGTGTGTGTGTGATGGGTCAGGGTTAGTTCTGTTCTGAAGCTGGTCTGTGTGTGTGTGTGTGTGTGTGTGTGTGTGATGGGTCAGGGTTAGTTCTGTCCTGAAGCTGGTCTGTGTGTGTGTGTGTGTGTGTGTGTGATGGGTCAGGGTTAGTTCTGTCCTGAAGCTGGTGTGTGTGTGTGTGTGTGTGATGGGTCAGGGTTAGTTCTGTTCTGAAGCTGGTCTATGTGTGTGTGTGTGTGTGTGTGTGTGTGTGTGTGTGTGTGTGTGTGTGTGTGATGGGTCAGGGTTAGTTCTGTCCTGAAGCTGGTCTGTGTGTGTGTGTGTGTGTGTGTGTGATGGGTCAGGGTTAGTTCTGTTCTGAAGCTGGTCTGTGTGTGTGTGTGTGATGGGTCAGGGTTAGTTCTGTTCTGAAGCTGGTCTGTGTGTGTGTGTGTGTGTGTGATGGGTCAGGGTTAGTTCTGTTCTGAAGCTGGTCTGTGTGTGTGTGTGTGTGTGTGTGTGATGGGTCAGGGTTAGTTCTGTCCTGAAGCTGGTCTGTGTGTGTGTGTGATGGGTCAGGGTTAGTTCTGTTCTGAAGCTGGTCTGTGTGTGTGTGTGTGTGTGATGGGTCAGGGTTAGTTCTGTTCTGAAGCTGGTCTGTGTGTGTGTGTGTGTGTGATGGGTCAGGGTTAGTTCTGTTCTGAAGCTGGTCTGTGTGTGTGTGTGTGTGTGATGGGTCAGGGTTAGTTCTGTCCTGAAGCTGGTCTGTGTGTGTGTGTGATGGGTCAGGGTTAGTTCTGTTCTGAAGCTGGTCTGTGTGTGTGTGTGTGTGATGGGTCAGGGTTAGTTCTGTTCTGAAGCTGGTCTGTGTGTGTGTGTGTGTGTGTGATGGGTCAGGGTTAGTTCTGTTCTGAAGCTGGTCTGTGTGTGTGTGTGTGTGTGTGTGTGATTGGTCAGGGTTAGTTCTGTTCTGAAGCTGGTCTGTGTGTGTGTGTGTGTGATGGGTCAGGGTTAGTTCTGTTCTGAAGCTGGTCTGTGTGTGTGTGTGTGTGAGTGAGATGGGTCAGGGTTAGTTCTGTCCTGAAGCTGGTGTGTGTGTGTGTGTGTGTGATGGGTCAGGGTTAGTTCTGTTCTGAAGCTGGTCTGTGTGTGTGTGTGTGTGTGTGTGTGAGATGGGTCAGGGTTAGTTCTGTTCTGAAGCTGGTCTGTGTGTGTGTGTGTGTGATGGGTCAGGGTTAGTTCTGTTCTGAAGCTGGTGTGTGTGTGTGTGTGTGTGATGGGTCAGGGTTAGTTCTGTTCTGAAGCTGGTCTGTGTGTGTGTGTGTGATGGGTCAGGGTTAGTTCTGTTCTGAAGCTGGTCTGTGTGTGTGTGTGTGTGAGATGGGTCAGGGTTAGTTCTGTTCTGAAGCTGGTCTGTGTGTGTGTGTGTGTGTGATGGGTCAGGGTTAGTTCTGTTCTGAAGCTGGTCTGTGTGTGTGTGTGTGTGTGTGATGGGTCAGGGTTAGTTCTGTCCTGAAGCTGGTCTGTGTGTGTGTGTGATGGGTCAGGGTTAGTTCTGTTCTGAAGCTGGTCTGTGTGTGTGTGTGTGTGATGGGTCAGGGTTAGTTCTGTTCTGAAGCTGGTGTGTGTGTGTGTGTGTGTGATGGGTCTGGGTTAGTTCTGTTCTGAAGCTGGTCTGTGTGTGTGTGTGTGTGTGTGTGTGATGGGTCAGGGTTAGTTCTGTTCTGAAGCTGGTCTGTGTGTGTGTGTGTGTGTGTGATGGGTCAGGGTTAGTTCTGTTCTGAAGCTGGTCTGTGTGTGTGTGTGTGTGAGATGGGTCAGGGTTAGTTCTGTCCTGAAGCTGGTGTGTGTGTGTGTGTGTGTGTGATGGGTCAGGGTTAGTTCTGTTCTGAAGCTGGTCTGTGTGTGTGTGTGTGTGTGTGAGATGGGTCAGGGTTAGTTCTGTTCTGAAGCTGGTCTGTGTGTGTGTGTGTGTGTTGGGTCAGGGTTAGTTCTGTTCTGAAGCTGGTCTGTGTGTGTGTGTGTGTGATGGGTCAGGGTTAGTTCTGTTCTGAAGCTGGTCTGTGTGTGTGTGTGTGATGGGTCAGGGTTAGTTCTGTTCTGAAGCTGGTCTGTGTGTGTGTGTGTGTGAGATGGGTCAGGGTTAGTTCTGTTCTGAAGCTGGTCCGTGTGTGTGTGTGTGTGATGGGTCAGGGTTAGTTCTGTTCTGAAGCTGGTCTGTGTGTGTGTGTGTGTGATGGGTCAGGGTTAGTTCTGTTCTGAAGCTGGTCTGTGTGTGTGTGTGTGTGTGTGTGTGATGGGTCAGGGTTAGTTCTGTTCTGAAGCTGGTCTGTGTGTGTGTGTGATGGGTCAGGGTTAGTTCTGTTCTGAAGCTGGTCTGTGTGTGTGTGTGTGTGAGATGGGTCAGGGTTAGTTCTGTCCTGAAGCTGGTGTGTGTGTGTGTGTGTGTGTGATGGGTCAGGGTTAGTTCTGTTCTGAAGCTGGTCTGTGTGTGTGTGTGTGTGTGAGATGGGTCAGGGTTAGTTCTGTTCTGAAGCTGGTCTGTGTGTGTGTGTGTGTGATGGGTCAGGGTTAGTTCTGTTCTGAAGCTGGTCTGTGTGTGTGTGTGTGTGATGGGTCAGGGTTAGTTCTGTTCTGAAGCTGGTCTGTGTGTGTGTGTGTGTGATGGGTCAGGGTTAGTTCTGTTCTGAAGCTGGTCTGTGTGTGTGTGTGTGATGGGTCAGGGTTAGTTCTGTTCTGAAGCTGGTCTGTGTGTGTGTGTGTGTGATGGGTCAGGGTTAGTTCTGTTCTGAAGCTGGTCTGTGTGTGTGTGTGTGTGTGTGATGGGTCAGGGTTAGTTCTGTTCTGAAGCTGGTCTGTGTGTGTGTGTGTGTGTGTGATGGGTCAGGGTTAGTTCTGTCCTGAAGCTGGTGTGTGGTTGAGCACAGACGAGCACTGAACACTATTGGCCAGAACATGTCACCGCTGTCTTATAAACACCTCAGGAACTGTGCACACTTGTGTAGAAGTAAACATGAGGATGAGATGATCAGTGTAACTCCACAACAACTACAGAAATGTCTCCACTAACATTCGGAAATGTGTAAAAGTGAAGCTCTGAGTCTCTCTGTAAGGCTGCACTCGCTACTGGTTATTCTGGGATTCTGGAGGAGTGAGATTGTGAGTGTGTGTGTGTGTGTGTGTGTTGATTGGCCGGTTTTGTTATTGCCGGTGTTTCTGAAGTTCGTGTGAAGACTCCGCCCTCTTCTGGACGGAGGCGGAGCTGCAGCTCATTTGCATTTAAAGGGACACACACAAACGGCGCGTTTTTGCTCACACCCAAAACCAATTTGACAAGCTATAATAAATGATCTGGTATTTTGAGCTGAAATTTCACAGACACATTCCGGGGACACCATAGATGTATATCACATCTTGTGGTAATGGGCATAATATGTCACCTTTAAGTATACAGAAATATTACTGATGTGACTGCACTGACACTATCAGACGAGAACAAAACTGAACTTAATTGATCTGAATAATGACTCTATTGTGTTTTTAGAGCTGCTTTACAGCAGAATCCAAACTTGTCTCATGTTTGATAGTTTGCATCCTTGACACTGTTATTTTCCTGTTTATCACTGCGAAGCTGCTTTGAAATAATCTGTAATTCTGTATTGTATAAAGCCCTATAGAAATAAAAGGTAAACTTGCAAATAGAGCTAACGGGTGAAGAGCAAAGGTCCTAGTACTGAGCCTTGAGGAACTCCACACTGAACTTGTGATCGATATAACTCTTCATTTACTGCTGCTACAAACTGATGACGTCAGATAAGTATAATTTGAACTGTGCTAATGTGATTCAACTAATGCTAACGCTATTGTTTAGCCTATTTAAAAGAATGTTGTGAAAGAGACATGTTTTATTATATAAAAGCAATAATGTATGAAATGTGTCTGACCATCTCCAGGTTAATGATATTAGTTTATCAGGCGTGAGTCATGAATGACCTCTGATGTTCAGTTTAAAGGACATGAAGCTGCCAGTGTTTTCCTTTCATTTCATCCAAAGCGACTTACAAGAGAACATGAGCGACTCATGCAGTGCTGCCATAATACATTTATAGTACAGTACTGAAGAATTTATGTGTGTGTGTGTCTGTGTGTTTCCACAAATACAGTAAAATCATCGCTCAAAGATACCAAGCTCCAAACATTTCACTCTGTGCCAATTCTACACCATTCTCCTAATTCTACACAAATATCAACACAGCAAGAACTCAAATCTACATGTACTGTTTATATGTTTAACTTTATACACGTACATATAGCATGTATATATATATGTATATATATATATATATATATATATATACTGTGTACGATGTACATCTGTATGTGTCGTGTGTGTATTTATATGTGTGTATATAAACGCAGTATATATTTATATATTGATTTCAACAATGCGCCTTTTGTGAAGGTAACTAACTAAGTAACTAATGCTTGTTAAAGTCTGTCAGACCCAGTTTACTCACGAATAAAGAAAAACAACAAAAACAACAACAGTAGACGAATGAATGACAGCTGTCAGTAACACGAACAGCACGCGAAACGAATCTTTGATTCTGACTCACACGAGTGAACCCGTGTTGAGTAAATGTCATGTTTACAAGAGGCCTCGATGGACATCATCACATCTCATCTTCATCATCTTCATCATCATCATCATCATCGCAGTCTCACGCACCTCTTTGAGCTCCTTCGCCACATCCTTCAGGTCTCCTAAGATGTTCTCCAGATCCTTCACGATGCCCCTGATCTGTCGTTTGACTCGAACTTTATTGACGCCTCCGTCCGCGTCCGCGTCCGCGCTCCCAGACATCCTCGGAAACGGAACCGGACCCGGACCCGGTCACCCGAACCTGTGCTGTGCTGCCTGTCCTCTCATGGCGATCACACATGTTAACGTTCGCATGTTTTCTTACAGATGCAGAAGAATCTCGAGCAGCGCGTCCCGGTGAACACGCGCATGCGCAGTCCACACACACAAACACTGATGGAAACCACCAACCTCATGAGTCCTGAATAATACAGAGAAGATTAGATGTGATCTGTTATGATTCAGTGCTCATCTGACATTTACATTACAGCAGCTCTCACTGATTAATGAACGCCTGTCTGTGCTTATTAATTAGTGTTTATGAAACAGAAAAACAATGAAATAGGCCATAAGCATTTATCTATTTATTATTTATGTATTTATTATTAATCACACATTAAACGTCGGTATTGTCTGACAGATGAAAGAGGTGCCGAGCGAAATTACACCAGTTTCTTTAAGGCACGTGATTGAAGGAGGGGCCTGCGCTGTCACAGCCAATCAGAAACACTCTTCACCTCTCAGTCATTTCAACTTATCTAACAAATATAATGAAATACAATGAAATAATAAAATGAACAAAATGAAGATCTAAATATTTATTTAATAAACTTTGATGTTGGTTTGACAAATCCAGGTCTGAACATTTGAAGGTTTTACTCAGAGAATGTCAAAAACGGTTACAAACATGTTTTAACATGTTTGCTAAAAGGTTCAACACATTGTTAACATTTTAGCATGTTGCCAGCATGTTTAAGATATTGTTGACATTATTTACATATTGTTAACACAAATTAGCATGTCGCTAACATGATTTTACTTGTTGCTAACATGATTTAACATGTTGTTAGCATGATTTAACATGTTGTTAGCATGATTTTACATGATTAGCATGTTGCTAACATGATTAGCATGTTGCTAACATGTTGATAACATGAATTAGCATATTACTAACAAGTTTTAACATGTTGTTCTATAAGATAGTCATTAAGCTTTGCTATTGATAGCTTAAATGCTCTATAAGTCTTATTGTTCAAAAGTATTGACCCCCTCAATGAAAGTCTATAGTTTTGATAGTCCGTAGGATCAGTTAGAGAAGGTACAGCAACGCGAGTCAGAACTGAAGGTGAAGGTCTGAAGGCTGGTGGTTGTATCTTGAAAGCTCTAGGAGGAGACACTGCTTAAAATTTAGTCTCAGAAGAAGAAGCTTAAAGTCCCACTGAAGTGCGAATCGTGCAGCATTATTCACTGCGTTGACATAATTTCCACTCAAACACGTTCACCATGTAGAATATAGTAAATGTGTGAACAAGTGACTGATTTCAGCCGCAGCTTTATAATGTAGGGGGCGGAGCCTCAGATTCTAGAGAGCATTTAATTGGACAGTGCAGAGTGATGTCATCAAAATCCCTGCTCCATATTGGCAAAAGTGAGAGATTGTGAGTTTTAAACGCTTATATCTCCTAAATGCGAGTTTTGTCATTGTTTTGGAGCACTCTAGCTTATAGATAACAAAAAACTGACATATTCATACTAAAAGCCAAAAAACTTCCATTTTGATTTCATGTGGACTTTAAATAGTAGCTCAAGCCAACATAATGATATATTCACATGTAAATATTCCTCACAGCAAGCAGAGCCAATGAACCAGATAGAGAATAGTACATTTTTACTAGTTATTTTAACCATTGGGATGCTATTACAGTTTTTATTAATATTTTAATGAGTTTTTACTTTTATATTTTCCGTTTTTATTTTAGGTTTAGTGTGTTTTTTTTCTTTCAGTATTATGATGGCAGATTTCATAAAACATTTTACACATGAACACTCTCAATGACACAGCAGCCCAAACTGCGATTTTGATTATATATTCGAATATTAATCACAATAAACAAATAAGTGTCACGTGCTGCTGTTTGGTGGAGTGAAGACGCGCGCACCTGATTGGCTGTTATCGGGTGACGTCAGCGAACCGGAAGTAGGGCAAAAGTCACGGCGGAGTGTTTCACAGCAGATCCGAAGACTTTCACACTTTCACACTCCCGAGAAACATCATCATCATCATAAACAGAAATATAATCTAAACATGTCTGTGCCTTTGACTTACGACGGTCGAGTGGTTCTGGTGACGGGAGCCGGCGGAGGTCAGTTTTAGCTTCATAAACTCATGCGTTAATGCAAATACATGCAAGTATGTAAATGCAAAGTTCACTAACAGAGATATGCAGTTATTTTTGCAGAAAAATAATGTGTTAATGCATCAGACAAACGCTTTCCGAGAGGGTTTACAGCAGGAAACAGAGAGCATAATAATTCTGTATTATCCTTATTTTATTGTGGAAGTTACTGCTGACACGTGAATATAGATGTGTAATATTTATGCACTTGCATTATTTGGGGTATTATATTGAGCTTAAAGCTTTTCTAAATTCTTAAGCGTGTTGTTTGGCAGTGAATCAGTTTTTCAGTGTCGATCAAAGTGCAAACAGCAGATACGACTGAGTGACTGATGCCCTCATGATTATATGCAGCTGATATTCATAAATCATAAATCATGTGTGTTTTTGTGCAGGTTTGGGGAGGGAATATGCGCTGGCGTTCGGGCAGAGAGGAGCCGCTGTCATCGGTGATCGGATCTCTAAATGATTCAGTTCAAATGAGTCGATGCTTATGATTCGTTTTCTAGAGCTGTGTTTTCTGTTCTCTTTCCCACAGTCAATGATCTGGGAGGAGATATTAAAGGAGGAGGCAGGAGTTCTGCGGCTGCGGATCGAGTTGTGGAGGAGATCAGAGCTAACGGAGGGAAAGCCGTGGCCAACTACGGTAACGTCACCTGTCAATCAATCACACCTGTCAATCAATCACACCTGTCCTGATGTAGACGCTGATCCTGTATCTTCACCTCACAGATTCAGTGGAAGACGGAGAGAAGCTCATACAGACGGCTCTGGATGCGTTCGGACGAATAGGTGACCTGCAATATGATGTGATATGATTATTATTCATAATCTATAGGGTTTCACAGCGCTGGTTCCGGAGGTATTTTGTCCATTCATTTCTCCCATAGGGATTTATGAGCGTTACAATCCATGAAACAAACCAGCCGGCTACGAGGAGAATCACAACACTGGAAACTGAAACACGGATTTAAAAAACGAACAAAAACACAAAGTCTTTAATGAGGAAAATAATTACAATCACATGATGCATTGCCAGTGACATCACCAAATAATAAAACGATGGAGATATAAAACCGTTCATTGCAAAATATGCATATATACAGCAGGAGTGTAGCGGACGCAAATCAATGCCAGAAGATTTTGTCTTATTATAACGGCACAAACAACTTAAAATACTCCGTCATTTATGGTCATACAGAGAAGAGTAAGACATTAGAAACTGTAAAGAGTCTATTTTTATTTGTGCACACAATAAAAACAAAACATTGTGCTTTAGGGCTGTGCAACGATTAATCGCATGCAAAATAAAAGTTTGTGTTTACATAATATATATGTGTGTACTATGTATAATTATTTTGTATATATAAATACATACACATGTATATATTTGAGAAATATTTGCATATATATATATATATAAATAAAAATATTTTTCATATAAATATCACATTTTTCTTAAATATATAAACATTCATATGTGTGTATTTTTATATATATATATATATATATATATATATATATATACACACAAAATAATTGTACACACATTATATAAACAAACTTTTATTTTGGATGCGATGAATAGTAGCACAGCACTAGCTTTTGTAAAATAAAAAGCTCGTAGTGACTCTGATTGGTTGAATTTTCTGAACAGAATTGTTTTAAATTTATTTAACCAGGTGAGCACATTGAGAACACTTTCTCATTTACAATGGCGACCTGGCCAAGATAAAAACCGTTGAGGTACAAAACACAAAGTTACACATGTAATTACAAGACAACGAAGTACACAATAAATATAGGAATGTGATATGCAGATCCACAGCTCAAAAAAAAAAAAAAATCATGGGTATTGTTGACTAATTCAGCTGTTAAACATGATTATTATAAAAAAAACGGCTTTAGCAGAAGCATTTTACGCAGCATTAAGGTTTATAAGTTATCTGTCAAAATCGGTTTGCCCTATGGAGAAAACGAATGGTGTTTTTACTTCTGGAACCCCACATTTTAGTACAAAGGTCCTATTGAAGGTGCAGATTTCTGCCGTTCTGTACTATGAATGCATTGATGTCCATGTGGTTGAGTTTGTGTATCTGAGAGCAGCGTGTTGTTTTGCAGATATCGTGGTGAATAACGCTGGGTAAGTTGATGATTCTGATCTCTGACTCTGTGAGACGAACGGCGTGAGTTGTAAATCTCCTCTGCTGTTTCTGAAGGATCCTGCGGGACCGGTCTTTCGCTCGCACCAGTGACACGGACTGGGGTACGTGAAGAAGCACAGTCTCGCTTCATACAGTACAGGTCGATTCAAAGCAGCTTCACAGCAATTAACTGAATCAATGATGCAAACTTCATCAAATATGAGAGGAATTCAGATTCTGCTGTAAAGCCAGAACAGAGTCGATGTGAATCTTGAATCAATGTTGCAAAATACGTTAATTATTTAAAGTCTGAAAAACACGCTTTGAAATCGCTGGTGTTTCTGACGTCATAAACGACCTTGTAACCAATCAGATCAAGGTGTGATCGTCACCCAGTGGATCTCTGAGTGAGTGAGTGAGTGAGTGAGTGGAGGCGGGGCTCATCTGCATATTCATAGCACCACGCATATTAAATGAGGCTGTCGGGCTACATTCAAGATATTTTAAGGCATGACGAATCTTTTTTCAAGGAAAAAACATTTCCATATGTAATTTTGGTGATCAAAGATGTTTTAAGGGATAAAATGATTGACTACAGGGGGACTTTAACCGAGTTGAGCTGATGTATCACACATGTGTCTGTGTTTAGTTTGTTGGAACTGTATGTGGTTTTATTCACCGCCATGCGATAAAGCTGACTTCGAAGTGTGTGTTTCAGACCTGATTCACCGTGTGCATCTGAGAGGCTCGTTCCTCGTGACTAGAGCCGCCTGGAACCACATGAAGAACCAGAAGTTCGGGAGGTACGGAGAACCGCAGTGTTTCATCCCAGCGGCCACCTTCCTGTCTCTCTCGAGTCCAACACGGAAGTGACATTTACATTATAGTAAGCCCTAAACTTCTGCAAAATTAAGGGCGTGGCCACTTGAGGGACAGGTGGATTGCCGCTGATGTCACTACTAGCCGTTTGTCTGCTGTCTGTCAGCTATTCCGCCTCGCTGCACATAGAATATAATGTTAACGCCACTTCAGTGTTGGATTCAAGAGAGCGACCGGAAGGTTGCCGCTTGGTGACGTTTTGGGCTTCAAAAATGCTCTACAGTCTGTGGTTTCACCTGAACATCCCGACGGGTTTTCCTCGCATGTGTGCGCAGGATCATCATGACGTCGTCCGCGGCGGGAATCTACGGGAACTTCGGGCAGGCGAACTACAGCGCGGCGAAGCTGGGTCTGCTGGGACTGGCCAACACACTGGCCATCGAAGGCCAGAAGTACAACATCCACTGCAACACAGTGGCGCCGACCGCAGGATCCCGGCTCACCGAGACCGTCATGCCTCCAGGTGCTGAGCCAATCACGCGAGAGTGAGGTCATCACGTGACCGTAGGGCTGCTCAATTATGCACTGTCCCCCTTTACTTAACATACACACAAATTGTAAGAATAAGACTAATACTGATAAATAAACAGTAGGTCTATGAAGTTAAGCTATTAAATATCAGTCCCAAACTAGTTTTTATTAATTCAAAGTTGTTTCGAGCACCATATTGTGCAGGTTCTCTGAAGTAGTCGTGATTCGCCTCTCACAACCTAACTCCAAATGCACCGCAGAATAATGTAAGTGCACTTTTTTTGTAATCGCGTCTTTGAACGATTACGGAATCGTGCCATCAGTAATCGTAATCGCGTTGAGAAATTCGATTAATTGTGCAGCCCTTCGTGAGAGTGATGTCATCAGGTGAGAGTGAGGTGGGAGTGATGTCATCAGGTGAGGGGAGAGTGATGTCATCAGGTGAGAGTGATGTCATCAGGTGAGAGTGAGGGGAGAGTGATGTCATCAGGTTAGAGTGAGGGGATCAGGTGAGAGTGAGGGTAGAGTGATGTCATCAGGTGAGAGTGATGTCATCAGGTGAGAGTGAGGGTAGAGTGATGTCATCAGGTTAGAGTGAGGGGAGAGTGATGTCATCAGGTTAGAGTGAGGGGAGAGTGATGTCATCAGGTTAGAGTGAGGGGATCAGGTGAGAGTGAGGGGAGAGTGATGTCATCAGGTTAGAGTGAGGGGATCAGGTGAGAGTAAGGTGAGAGTGATGTCATCAGGTTAGAGTGAGGGGATCAGGTGAGAGTGAGGGGAGAGTGATGTCATCAGGTTAGAGTGAGGGGAGAGTGATGTCATCAGGTCAGAGTGAGGGGAGAGTGATGTCATCAGGTTAGAGTGAGGGGAGAGTGATGTTAGAGTGAGGGGAGAGTGATGTCATCAGGTTAGAGTGAGGGGATCAGGTGAGAGTGAGGGGAGAGTGATGTCATCAGGTCAGAGTGAGGGGAGAGTGATGTCATCAGGTTAGAGTGAGGGGAGAGTGATGTCATCAGGTTAGAGTGAGGGGATCAGGTGAGAGTGAGGGGAGAGTGATGTCATCAGGTCAGAGTGAGGGGAGAGTGATGTCATCAGGTTAGAGTGAGGGGATTAGGTGAGAGTGAGGTGAGAGTGATGTCATCAGGTTAGAGTGAGGGGAGAGTGATGTCATCAGGTGAGAGTCAGGGGAGAGTGATGTCATCAGGTAAGAGTCAGGGGAGAGTGATGTCATCAGGTGAGAGTCAGGGGAGAGTGATGTCATCAGGTTAGAGTGAGGGGATTAGGTGAGAGTAAGGTGAGAGTGATGTCATCAGGTTAGAGTGAGGGGAGAGTGATGTCATCAGGTTAGAGTCAGGGGAGAGTGATGTCATCAGGTGAGAGTCAGGGGAGAGTGATGTCATCAGGTGAGAGTGATGTCATAAGGTTAGAGTGAGGGGATCAGGTGAGAGTGAGGGGAGAGTGATGTCATCAGGTTAGAGTGAGGGGAGAGTGATGTCATCAGGTGAGAGTGATGTCATCAGGTTAGAGTGAGGGGAGAGTGATGTCATCAGGTGAGAGTGATGTCATCAAGTTAGAGTGAGGGGATCAGGTGAGAGTGAGGTGAGAGTGATGTCATCAGGTTAGAGTGAGGGGATCAGGTGAGAGTGAGGGGAGAGTGATGTCATCAGGTTAGAGTGAGGGGAGAGTGATGTCATCAGGTGAGAGTGATGTCATCAAGTTAGAGTGAGGGGATCAGGTGAGAGTGAGGGGAGAGTGATGTCATCAGGTTAGAGTGAGGGGAGAGTGATGTCATCAGGTGAGAGTGATGTCATCAAGTTAGAGTGAGGGGATCAGGTGAGAGTGAGGGGAGAGTGATGTCATCAGGTTAGAGTGAGGGGAGAGTGATGTCATCAGGTGAGAGTGATGTCATCAAGTTAGAGTGAGGGGATCAGGTGAGAGTGAGGGGAGAGTGATGTCATCAGGTTAGAGTGAGGGGAGAGTGATGTCATCAGGTGAGAGTGATGTCATCAAGTTAGAGTGAGGTGAGAGTGATGTCACCAGGTTAGAGTGAGGGGATCAGGTGAGAGTGAGGGGAGAGTGATGTCATCAGGTTAGAGTGAGGGGAGAGTGATGTCATCAGGTGAGAGTGATGTCATCAAGTTAGAGTGAGGGGATCAGGTGAGAGTGAGGGGAGAGTGATGTCATCAGGTTAGAGTGAGGGGATCAGGTGAGAGTGAGGGGAGAGTGATGTCATCAGGTGAGAGTGTGTGTCATCACGTGTGTGTGTGGACCGCAGTGACCGCTCTGCTCTTTCAGATCTGCTGGAGTCGCTGAAGGCCGAGTACGTTGCACCGCTGGTGCTCTGGCTGAGTCACGAGTCATGTCGGGAGAACGGAGGCCTGTTCGAGGTGTTTATCAGATGATGAATCCGTCAACTGCATACTGTACCTTGAGTGCATTAATTACTGTACAAGTGTTTGATTCAAGCACACATGTAAATGAAAGTTTATCATCATCTCAAGAGAACTTGGTATTTCTGCATGAAACTCTTCAGCTGCTGTTTGTTTCAGGTCGGCGCCGGCTGGATCGGGAAATGTAAGTTTAGCTGTGAAACTCCTGATTTCTGTGGGAGAAGATCAGCATCGGGTCCTCTAATCGACCCGCGACCCACTGTTAACGCCTTTATGCAGATCACTTATATAATGTGTTCATATATATACAGCTATATTTAGTGCTGTATAAGCATCATCAATACTAGTCCTCATACACCTGTGTGTGTGTGTGTGTGTGTGTCTGTGCGTGTGTGTGTATGTATGTTTGTGTATGTGTGTTGTGTGTGCATGTGTGTGTGTGTGTATCTGTATGTGTGCGTCTGTGTCTCTGTGTGTGTTTCTGTGCGTGTGTCTGTGTCTCTGTGTGTGCGTCTGTGTGTGCGTCTGTGTGTGTGTCTGTGTGTGTGCGCATGTGTGTGTGTGTGTGTGTAGTGCGCTGGGAGAGGACTCTGGGTCGAACGGTGCGTCAGAAGAACGAGATCATGACGCCGGAGGCCGTGAGAGACTCTTGGGACGAGATCTGTGACTTTACTGACGCCACTAAACCAGCCAGCATTCAGGGTAACAACACACACACACTACAGCTGTTAGCCAATCAAACGCTGAGAACGTAATGATAAAAAAGCCTTGCTATGTTCTGTGCGTTACAGCGCTCGTACACTGTTGTCCTCTTGTTCGTCTGTTGCTTCTATTCTCATTTGTAAGTCGGTTTGGATAAAGCGTCTGCTAAATGACGAAACGTAATGAGCATCACTGTGTTCCTGAAGAGTCTCTGCAGACGCTGGTGGAGGTTCTGTCTAAACTAGATTCTGGACGAGGAATCGGAACCAATCCGACCGGAGCCGCAGCGACAAACCCTGTGAGAAACATCAACACACACACACACACACACACACACACACACAGCAAACAAGTCTGGTTTCCAGCACAAACATCTGAAATCAAGACGCATTTACTGGAGAAGCATTCTATTACACACAGGTTCATGTAAAAAAACATGAAGTAATTTTAAAGAAGACGTATCGGCTCTAATATGCATAAGCAGAAAACAGGAATCAAGGGAGTATTTACTTTATAGGCCAAACCTGAGAAAATAGCACCACAAAAAAAAAAAAAATAGTAAAAAAATTTATTTTAAAGCCTTGCCAACCGACTGAAAAAGCCTATTAACAAAAATTGCATAATATTCTAGTTAAATAACCCTTGGATTAAAAATTGCAGTTTTAATGGGGCCATTTTTGTCCTTGAGGTCCTGAGAGGAACTGTTTTGTGTACCTAGTGCAGAATAATTATTAAAGGAAATTATTAAATTTCCAAAAAAAATACAAACCCATGTGACAACTTGAACAATTTGTGCAGTTTGCATAAACACAGGCAAAATGATAAAAAAAAATGTAACTGGAAAAGACAAAAAATAAGGTCGCACAAGATTTAATATATTAACTCTGAAAAATGAATCAAAAGGAAGTGAGTTTGTGCTTAAAACAAGAACAAATATCTCCATTAAGCATAAATTCACTTAATTTGAGCCATTTTTCATTAAACAAGTCTTAATATCTTCAGTCATGTTGCTTCTCCAGTTGAATGCTGGAAAAGAGACCGAAACACTGAGGAAGAGCAGGATCAGTGTCCATCAGCAGCTCTCAATCAGGTCCTGTGAGATGTGCTGTGGTGTTTTGCAGGCGGAGGCCGTGGGACACACTCTCCCGGAGATCAGCTTCTCCTACACACACATGAACTGTATCCTGTACGCGCTGGGAGTGGGAATGTCCACCGGAGACCCGGATCACCTGCGGTTCCTGTACGAGGGATCCCAGGACTTCTGCTGTTTGCCCACATTCAGTGTGATCGCGGCCCAGAGCGCCATAACCGGCCTCAGCAGCGTCCCGGGTCTCCAGATCGACTTCAGCAGGGTGAGTGTGTGTGTGTGTGTGTGTGTGTGTGTGATCGCGGCCCAGAGCGCCATAACCGGCCTCAGCAGCGTCCCGGGTCTCCAGATCGACTTCAGCAGGGTGAGTGTGTGTGTGTGTGTGTGTGATCGCAGCCCAGAGCGCCATAACCGGCCTCAGCAGCGTCCCGGGTCTCCAGATCGACTTCAGCAGGGTGAGTGTGTGTGTGTGTGTGTGTGTGTGTGTGTGTGTGTGTGTGTGATCGCGGCCCAGAGCGCCATAACCGGCCTCAGCAGCGTCCCGGGTCTCCAGATCGACTTCAGCAGGGTGAGTGTGTGTGTGTGTGTGTGTGTGTGTGTGTGTGTGATCGCGGCCCAGAGCGCCATAACCGGCCTCAGCAGCGTCCCGGGTCTCCAGATCGACTTCAGCAGGGTGAGTGTGTGTGTGTGTGTGTGTGTGTGTGTGTGATCGCGGCCCAGAGCGCCATAACCGGCCTCAGCAGCGTCCCTGGTCTCCAGATCGACTTCAGCAGGGTGAGAGTGTGTGTGTGTGTGTGTGTGTGTGTGTGTGTGTGTGTGTGTGTGTGTGTGTGTGTGATCGCGGCCCAGAGCGCCATAACCGGCCTCAGCAGCGTCCCGGGTCTCCAGATCGACTTCAGCAGGGTGTGTGTGTGTGTGTGTCCTCAGTGATGTCATCAGTGTGTGTGTGTGTGTGTGTGTGTCCTCAGTGATGTCATCAGTGTGTGTGTGTCCTCAGTGATGTCATCAGTGTGTGTGTGTCCTCAGTGATGTCATCAGTGTGTGTGTGTGTGTCCTCAGTGATGTCATCAGTGTGTGTGTGTGTGTGTGTCCTCAGTGATGTCATCAGTGCGTGTGTGTCTTTCAGCTGCTGCACGGAGAGCAGTATCTGGAGCTCTTCAAACCGCTGCCCACATCAGGTGATCATCAGCAAACACACTCACACACTCCTCACACACTCCACACACACTCACTCCTCACACACACACACACACACTCCTCACACACACACACACACTCTCCTCACACACTCGCGTCTCATGTGTTGCTGAAGGTGTGTGTGTCTCCTCAGGGACGCTGACGTCACGGGCCGCGGTCGCAGATGTGCTGGATAAAGGATCCGGGATGATCGTCCTTCTCGATGGTGAGAAACAATCATGTGACACTGAAGACTGGAGTAATGATGCTGAAACTCAGCTTTGATCAAAGGAATAAATTACACTTTACTAGATATTCACATAGAAAACAGCGGATTTACATCATAATAACTTTCACTGATTTACTGTATTTTTGATCAAATAATTCTGTTTTATTTAAAGCGTCCTTAGATAAAGCCTAAGCCTTTCAAAAAAATAATTACGACTCTAATCGTTGGATCTGTGTGTGTGTGTGTGTGTGTGTGTGTGTCTGTATTAATACGTGTGTGTGTGTGTCTCAGTTCATACGTACAGTGGTGGAGAGCTGGTGTGTTATAATCAGTTCTCGTTGTTCGTGGTCGGCGCTGGAGGGTTCGGTGGGAAGAGGACGTCCCAGAAGGCCGTGGTGAATAACACGTCACAGACACACAGACACACACACACACACACACACCAGCTGCATACAGTCACACACACAGGCATTGATTCCCCAGTGTGTGTTTGTGCTTCAGGTCACGGCTTCTCTTCCAGACAGACCCGCTGACGCTGTGATCGTGGAGCAAACGTCTCGAGATCAGGTGACGTCACACCGCATCACTGATGACATCACACCGCATCACTCATGACATCACCTGGCTTTTCCAAACAGACACTAGAGAGGATCATTAACCTCATCCTACCCTCGCGTCATTTCAACCCGAGATTCATGTTAAAAAACACACACACACACGCACACTCACTCACTCACTCACTCACGCACGCACGCATGCACACTCGCACGCACGCACGCACACTCACGCACTCACTCACGCACGCACGCACACTCACGCACGCACGCACACTCACTCACTCACTCACTCACGCACGCACGCACGCACACTCACTCACGCACGCACACTCACTCACGCACGCACACTCGCACGCACGCACGCACACTCGCATGCACACTCACTCACGCACGCACACTCGCACGCACACTCACTCACTCACGCACACACGCACACTCACTCACTCACACACGCACGCACACTCGCACACTCACGCGCGCACGCACGCACGCACGCACGCACGCACGCACGCACGCACGCACGCACGCACACGCACGCACACTCACGCACGCACACTCACTCACTCACGCACACTCACTCACTCACTCACTCACTCACGCACGCACGCACACTCGCACGCACACTCACTCACTCACGCACGCACACTCGCACGCACACTCACTCACGCACGCACGTACGCACACTCGCACGCACGCACACTCACTCACACACGCACGCACGCACGCACACTCGCACGCACGCACACTCACTCACACACGCACGCACACTCGCACGCACACTCACTCACGCACGCACGCACACTCACTCACGCACGCACACTCACTCACGCACGCACGCACGCACGCACGCACGCACGCACACTCACTCGCACACGCACGCACGCACTCGCACACGCACGCACGCACGCACACTCACTCACACACGCACGCACACTCACTCACACACGCACGCACACTCACTCACACACGCACACTCACGCACGCACACTCACTCGCACACGCACGCACGCACTCGCACACACACGCACGCACGCACACTCACTCACACACGCACGCACACTCACTCACACACGCACACTCACTCACACACGCACGCACACTCACTCACACACGCACACTCACGCACACTCGCACACTCACTCACTCACGCACGCACGCACACTCGCACGCACGCACACTCACTCACACACGCACGCACGCACACTCGCACGCACGCACACTCACTCACACACGCACGCACACTCGCACGCACACTCTCACGCACGCACGCACACTCACACACGCACGCACGCACACTCACTCACGCACGCACGCACACTCACTCACTCACGCACGCACGCACGCACGCACGCACGCACACTCACTCGCACACGCACGCACACTCACTCACACACGCACGCACACACACTCACACACGCACACTCACGCACACTCGCACGCACACTCACTCACACATGCACGCACACTCACTCACGCACGCACACTCACGCACGCACACTCACTCACACACGCACGCACACTCACTCACACACGCACACTCACGCACACTCGCACGCACACTCACTCACACACTCACTCACTCACACACGCACACTCACTCACACACGCACGCACACACACTCACACACGCACACTCACGCACACTCGCACGCACACTCACTCACACATGCACGCACACTCACTCACGCACGCACACTCACGCACGCACACTCACTCACACACTCACGCACACTCACTCACACACGCACACTCACGCACACTCGCACGCTCACTCACGCACGCACACTCACTCACACACGCACACTCACGCACACTCGCACGCTCACTCACTCACGCACGCACACTCGCACGCACGCACACTCACTCACACACGCACGCACGCACGCACACTCACACACGCACGCACGCACGCACGCACTCACTCGCACGCACGCACACTCACTCACACACGCACGCACACTCACTCACACACTCACGCACACTCGCACGCACACTCACTCACACATGCACGCACACTCACTCACGCACGCACACTCACGCACGCACACTCACGCACGCACACTCACTCACACACGCACGCACACTCACTCACACACGCACACTCACGCACACATGCACGCTCACTCACTCACGCACGCACACTCGCACGCACGCACGCTCGCACGCACTCTCGCACTCACACACTCACTCTCTCTCACACACTCGCACACACACTTGCACGCACTCGCACTCACACACACGCACTCACACACACACGCACGCACGCACTCACTCAGTCGCACGCACGCACACTCACTCACAGTCGCACGCACGCACGCACACTCACACACACACTCGCAACCACTCAGTCACACACACTCACACACACTTGCACTCTCACTCACACACACACACTCGCTCACACACACTCCCTCACACACACTCGCACTCACACACACACACACACACACACACACACACACACACACACACACACACTCACTCACGCACACTCGCACTCACTCACGCACACACTCGCTCACACACACTCGCACTCATTCTCACACACACACACACTCGCACTCACTCACGCACACTCGCACTCACTCACTCACACACACACACTCTCACACGCTCACACACACACACACACGCTAACACACACTCGCACTCACACACACACACACTCACGCACACTCGCACTCACTCACGCACACACACACACACACACACACTCGCTCACACACACTCGCACTCATTCTCACACACACACGCACGCACGCACGCACGCACACTCGCACGCACACTCACTCACTCACGCACGCACACACACTCACACATGCACGCACGTACACTCACTCACGCACGCACACTCACTCACGCACGCACGCACACTCACGCACGCATGCACACTCACTCACTCACGCACACTCACTCACGCACGCACGCACGCACGCACACTCACGCACGCACGCTCACTCACACACGCACGCACGCTCACTCACACACGCACGCACACTCACTCACACACGCACGCACACTCACTCACACACGCACACTCGCACGCACACTCACTCACACACGCACGCACACTCACGCACACTCGCACGCACGCTCACTCACGCTCGCACGCACACTCGCACTCACACTCGCACGCTCACTCACTCTCGCACTCACACACTCACTCTCTCTCACACACTCGCGCACACACACTTGCACGCACTCGCACTCACACACACGCACTCACTCACTCACACACGCACGCACACTCACTCACAGTCGCACGCACTCGCACTCGCACTCACACTCACTCACACACTCACTCACAGTCGCACGCACGCACGCACACTCGCACTCACACACACACTCGCAACCACTCAGTCACACACACTCACACACACTTGCACTCTCACTCACACACACACACTCTCACTCACACACACACACACTCGCTCACACACACACACACGCTCACACACACTCGCACTCTCACACACACACATACACACACACACACTCACTCACGCACACTCGCACTCTCACGCACACACACACACTCGCACTCATTCTCACACAGACACACTCGCACTCACTCACGCACACTCGCACTCACTTCTGCTTTGATGCAATTTATATTGTGAAAAGCGCTATATAAATACACTTGACTTGACTCACGCACACACACACTCACACTCGCTCACACACACTCGCACTCACTCTCACACACACACACAAAAAATAATGTATTCGAGGAGTTTTGTGATTCAAATTTTAAAAAGTAACACATCCTTCCCTCTCGGGTCACTTTGAGCCGAAATGAAGGGAATGCGAGGAATGCTTCAGTACACAGAGAAAAACCTAAAAATGCTAAAAGTTTACCAAAATTTTTTTTTTTGATAAAGTCTTCATGTGTGTGTGAATGCACACTGAAGAGAAACTGACTTTAGGACCCAGAGGAACCGCTCATTTACTCCATATAGAGATATAAGCACATCTAGAGTCATGAAATATCATCTTATAGTATTTCTTTAACACAAGAGCTCTGCAGAGACACTCAATGTAAGATATTAAGAGCTGAATTAAAAGGGTTATGCACGAAACTGAGTTATTTTGAATTAAAGTTGAAAATGTGAGGAATTGTTTAATTTACTATTTATTTATTGATCAAATCTATTAATTTAAAGGTAAATAAAAGAAAAAAATCAACAACAAAAATTGCATAAAAAAATATTAGCAAAATAAAATAAAATATAATTGTATGGCTTCGGGTCATTTTGATGAGGGTTAAATTGATCAAAAGTGACTTTCAGGAACATTGAAGTCTACCCAACTCAACCTGTAGATGCTAGCATGTGAAGATAGCTATATTAGCTAATGCTGGTGTGTGTTCAGGCGGCGCTGTACCGCTTGAGTGGCGACTGGAATCCGCTGCACATCGACCCCAGCTTCGCCGCTCTGGGAGGTACTGCGTTCATCACAGTATTCCACATAATAATGACAAAGAATAATCTCGTTTCTGTTTGAATTAACATCATTTTTCTGACCACACTGGCAGATCATTTCGCTTTTTTAACCATCAACTCACTTCATTGTGATTAATTCCCCCAGAAAACAAGACTTAATATCTTGTGTCATTTAGTACTTTAGTAAATGGATCTTGATTTAAGAAATGTTTGATCTTTGGACTGAACCCAGACATAAATGCTGAGTAAGAAAAGCCAGTTCTGCAGTGGCAGCATTACTGAGTCTCGGTGTCGCTGTTCAAACGCAGGGTTCGAGTCTCCGATCCTTCACGGCTTGTGTTCGTTTGGGCTCGCCGCTCGCCACGCTCTCAAGCGCTACGCCGGAAATGATGTGTCCAGATTCAAGTCCATCAAGGTAAAGCAGCGACAGCGTTTACTATTCACACACACACACACTACCAGACTGAAGTTCTGGAGCGGTCAGAGTTTTAAAGAGTGTCTTCTGCTCACCAAAGCTGCGTTTATTAATCAAAAACACAGTAAAACAGTGAAAGTTATTCTAATGTAAATCCGCTGTTTTCTGTGTGAATATCTAGTAAAGTGTAATTTATTCCTGTGATCAAAGCTGAGTTTCAGCATCATTACTCCAGTCTTCAGTGTCACATGACCCTTCAGAAATCAGGAGAATATGAGGATCTGATGCTCAAGAAACATTTATGATTATTATCAGTGTTCAAAACAGTTATTCACATTTATATTTCAG
>CM060623.1:34231721-34269221 GCA_030578275.1 Meda fulgida
GTTATTGTGAATATTATTGTCACTTGTTCATCATTGTGTCGGTGTTTTACTCGCTGACTTTAGCAGCTTCTCTGCACGAAGAACAACAGTGAGGAAACGCGTGTGTCCGCTCAGGGCCACCGTAGAAACATGTGGATGTAAAGGAAGCGCGGTGTGTGTAGAGAGAAATGCTCATTCTAAGCTTATAAAAGCACAACGCTTCATTATGTAAGATCTTTATACACCACTGAAAACATAATTATGTTTATGATATTGCATTTCTGTCAACAGATCCTCCTAAATATTACACAACCTTTATTGATATTACACTATGCATTTATTCCCGGTGAGTGAACACAGATGTGTCTGACCTTGATGTTCCCCTCGGCGGATCCGCTGATGAAGCTTCTCTCGGTGTTGTCCACGGCCAGCGCTTTCACCGGCGAGTCGTGGGCCTGGAAACTCTGGCGCTGGATCTTCAGACTCAGATCCAGAACACTGATCCAGCCCTTCCTTCCTCCACTGAGCAGAACCTGCTGTTTAGAGGCCAGAGCCAGAACCGTGGAGCCCGACTCGTGCACGCTGAAGGCTGATCACACACACACACACACACAACTCAGATCTACTCGCTCATACGGAAGAACTAGCGCTGCACGATTAATCATAATTTACATGTAAACCGATGTGGCTTATCACGATATTGAAATGGCAAGGGCTGTGATTATTAGTAATGTGCAAATCGTCAGTGAAGCACGGCTCAGTAAACGCGGCTCACTCTGAAGCACTGAGTTCGAGCCGCTTATAACCTGCATTTGAAAAAGCAACACGCGTCAAACATCTTTCCAGACATGAGACGCATTTATGAACCTCTTGTGCAACAAAAGACAACAATTAATAACACGCTTTTACTCCAAACTCACTTCATAAGGACAGGTGAGCTCCTCCTTCCGTGAGATGATGTGCTTCTGACACAGAATTAGGCAGTCGTGTGTTTATTACTCATGTTTAATCAAAGCGTTTCAATCTTCTGTTTATTCAGATACAGAGAGTGATGCTCATAGGGATTTCCTGGAATGACGTGTTTTATCGTACTTCTGCGGTGGGGCATATTTGACGTGTGTGTGTGTGTGTGAGAGAGACGCCCTCTGCTGTTCAGAGGGATGTGTGTGTGTGTGTGTGTTTGAGACGCCCTCAGGTGTTCAGAGGGATGTGTGTGTGTGTGTGTGTGACGCCCTCAGATGTTCAGAGGGATATGTGGTGTATATATAAATAATCACAGCCTTTGCCAAATCACGTGCAGTTCCATTGGGATTAATTGCGCAGCTCTAAGAAGAATCGTGTCTGAGCGTGTGTGTGACGGTGACTTACCGTGAACCAGACTGAGCGCCGGCATGACCAGCGTATCCCACAGACACACGTTCCTGTAACGGGAAGAAATCAGCAGTTCTGGGACGGGAACATCTAGTTCTGATGATTTTCATCAGATAAAATATTTGTGCAAATACCTCCTGAGATCTTTAGTTAATATTTCAATAATTTAACACATTCTTTGATGTCAGCTTGTCAATACAAAACTCTGTTGGCTTGAGAAAGTCTTTGTAGTGAATGATTTTATCCCTTAAAACTCATCTTTGATCACCAAAATGACGTTTTTTTCCCCTCGTCTTCATGTCTTAAAATATCTTGAATGTAACTCGACACCTTTGCCTCATTTAGTATGCATGGTTCTATGAATATGCAAATGAGCCCCGCCTCCACTCACTCACTCAGAGATCCACTGGTTGACAAGAACACGTTGATCTGATTGGTTACAAGGTCGTTTGTGACGTCATAAACACCAGCGATTTCAAAGCGTGTTTTTGAGACTGTCTTTGGTTCACTGCAGTTTTAAGGAGGAAATACTCAGCAATGCTGTCGACTTATGAACTTACACATGTGTGTCTTAAAGCATATTAAAAACACCACATAGACATATAAACAACATTAATAACTTGATTTTCACCACAGGGGGACTTTAAGTTTGAAATAATTTTGAAGTTTAAAGTAGTTTTAAACCCTAGCACTTTAAGAGAGGGACAGAGACTCATAGAGCTTTCTCTAGCCAACATTATCATCATGTTCTCATGGACTCGTGAAGCTCACGCTGCTCTTCAGATCTGTACCTGTTGTCTGTCGACAGGCCTGCGGTGGCGATGAGAGACGACGAGCCCACAAACACAAAGTCATTCGCCGTCTTGTTGTGACACTGAAGCGTCTGGAGGAGAATATGAGGAAAACACAGCATCAGAATCAGAAAGAGCTGTATTTCCCTCTGCTCACACACAAGCTTCCATTACACACACATAAATACAACAAGACACCAGATATCATTTAATAGTGTGTGAGGACACTATAGTTCATTTCTGTAAGTGAGGAGAGCAAAATAAAGTAAACTGTGACATATTACACCCAAATATTCTTCATACAGTAAAAATATGGGCCTTAAAATGAATGCGCCACTTTGAGCTGATCTTGTTTTCTTCAGTGTTTTTCTGAAACTGCTAATGCTCTTTTACACACAGACTGAACAACATGAAGCATTGCTTGCTCACTGGTGGAGCTAAACTGGTATTCTCTAATTGTGTAGTTACATTTACCAGCTGACAGATATTCAACATAATTCATGTGTGAGTCTAACAGAAGGACGGACAAAACCAGTGACATATCCACTGAGTTCTGCTCATACTTTATTACCAACTACAGCGATTAAACTGTGATAATATGAGAAATGGTGAAGGTGTCTGAATAAATGAGGTTTGACTGTATTGACACAGACAGAATAAACATGTACAGTATTATGAATCTGCAGGTTATTGCACTGAACAGTAAGTGATACGGTATGATGTACCAGATAGGGTTTGTGTGTGTGTCCTGAAGTGCTGGTCTGCCAGAGGCTGAGCGCTCCATCCGCATCCACGATCCCAAACTGAAACACACACACACACACAGAAGAGCTGGTTAACACACGCCGCTCTCGCTCGGTGTCTGCACTGTGTTTCGGTCGACGCACCTTATTGCCCTGGTAGTTGAAGCGTATTCTGGTGACCCTGGTGTTCCCGGGACTCCTGAAGCAGGTGATCTGCTGTGAGTGACCCCACTCGAACATACGCACGCTACCGTCCTGAGCCCCCGTCAGGTCTGCGCACACACACACACACACACACACACACACACACACACACACGTTGAGCATATGCTGACACATATGGGAGTAAACAAACTACAAATGTGACCCTGGACCACAAACCATGTTAAAAAAAGGGCACATGGGAGATTGAAAGCTGAATAAATAAGCTTTGCGTTGATGTGTGGTTTGTTATGACAGGACGTTATTTGGCTGAGATACAACTATTGAAAATCTGGAATCTGAGGGAGCAAAAAAATCAAAACATTGAGAAAATCTCCTTTAAAGTTGTGCATTAATGTTCATGATTGTGCGTCATTCACTCACAAAAATAGATGTTTCATATATTAACAGTAGGAAATGTACAAAATATCTTCATGGAACATGATCTTAATATCCTAATGATTTTTAGCATAAAAGAAAAATAATAATTGTGACCCATGCAGTGTATAGTCGGCTATTGCGCAGATAAACCCGTGCGCCTCGAGACTGCTGCTGGGATCCAGCGTCACTAATGTCTTTGAAACAAAAAGGCATGTTGAATTGCATTAACAGAGCTTGCATATTAACCCCTTACACCCTGAAGACATTTGAATTATTCCACACTTGAAGGCAAGGCTTTTATACTTCATGGTCTCATTTGATGAATAGAAAACCTTTCAAAGCATGTTTGCAGACTTACACTACAACACTGCGGACAACACACCAGAAAATGTCATGCATTTTTTCCCCTGTCATTTTTGCTACTATTCATGCTTGACATGATGACTATTAGAATTAATCTATGAAAGGTCATAAAATCAAGTTTGTATCTGATCAAAATTTTATATTAATATCTCAGAATTTATGGCATTTGGAACCATTGGAACCTGAGTCTGAATATTTTGGAAATGAGAATATAGATCACTAAATTTCTAAAAATGAAATTGTGTGGTAAATGCTCTCAATTGAAATGTTCAAAATTTAAACATACTTTAATAGTTGGATTTCATCCCCCAAAAATGGAATGCATTTCTATCCAATTAGTGCAATTCAACATGTTTTTTGTTTCAGAGACATTTGTCATTAATTCACTTCCATTCACACAGAATAATGTGAGAACCGGAGCAGATCACAGCGGATGAAGACGAGCCGGTTACTTACAGTACGGGAGTGTGGGGTGTGATGTCATCCGCCTCACGTTGTTAATGTTTCGTTTGATGAGCTGCGTGAACAAAGAGAAGAGCACGGGATCAGATGTGCGGGTTTAAAGCGAGTCGTCATGAGTGTGTGTGTTCATTTTTGACAGCAAATTTTGTTTTGGTTGTAGTCATAGTCTTTTTACTAAAATGCAATTTAGTTTCATATTTAAGTCATCTGAATTGTTTTAGTCTAGAAAATACAGACTAAATAAAAATAGTCAAAAAAATGTCAATTGATTTTCATCATAGTTTTTGTCATTCAAAACTGTTTTTTTAGTTATCGTCTAGTTTTCGTATGTGAAAAAAAGTAACTGCGTGGAAAGAAAATGAACACTGCTCACCACGGCGGCTCCTCGGCCGGTCTGCAGGCCGCCCAGCCAGGGCATGTTGATGGGCGTCCCGGGGCTGCTGTGTGTGTACGGTGTGCTAGCGTGCGCGCTGAAGTCGTCCCGCGCGTGAACCACCAGGAAATCATCCGTCCTGCACACAACACAAGCTGAACTCACACCTGCGACCCACACCTGATCAGGGCTCTCATGTATAAAACTGTGTGTAGGATCCGCACTAAAAGTGTATGTATGCCAAAACATATTCAGACTTATAAAAGCGTGCGTACGCCAGAATCTGCGCAAAATCCCCTTTATAACCCCAGTCAGAGGAAGATTGTGTTCACACGCGTCTCCTCCCCGAAATACCCATATCTGGAGCTTACAACGCCTCGTTTTACCATTTCCTCATCTGCATATTATTCACATCTGCATATTCCTCCACGTGATAACATGTTTAACGGAACAAGACATTGGGAGAATATGAGATACGGATGTGCATCACATTACAGTGCTAAAACTCATTTAGTAGCCGATCCTTGCCTTGTTTTTTAATGAATAAATCAAATAGTATAATATAATATATACACCCTATATTCTTAATGGAAACAGAATATTGCGCAAAATATTTCCTCAGACCGTGAGTTCTGCCCTGACTCACCCTTTGACCCTTCAAGTATTCATTACTTCAATGAGATCATTGTTTCTGCATTAAGTTTAATTAATACATTTTTAGCTAACTGTGATTTTGTATGTGTGCATTTCTGAAATGCATAACTTAGACAGTTTCCTCTGATAACAGACACTGTACATTATAATGTGGGCTCTTGGACTCGTGCACTTTCTGTACAGCGGCTTTGAAATGGTGTGTGTTGTGAAAAGCATGTGGACTGAATTGAATCACCCTTTGACCTCGGCCTCCGCCTCGTCGTCGATCCACGTGAGCACCTGTGTGGCGAGGATGGAGGACACGTCCAGCTCCTGGATGTCGTGTGTGGAGGCCATCACTAAACAGTTGCGATTGGCCTGGAACACAAAGCCAAGGCTAGTTTATTTATATAGCACATTTCACACACTATGGCAATTCAAAGTGCTTTACACAGAAAGGAATAAAAATAATCATTAATTAAAAGCAAGGAAAATTAAAAGTTATAAAATGAATTAAAAGAGTAAAAAGATGATACATATATAAACTTCTCATCTGGCAAATCACTGGTGTATCTTATTTTTCACAACTCCCAGTTTTGCTCTGAGAGTGTCTTTATACTTCAGAGGTCACAGGTCAAACCCAACAGCAGAACGTCCCGCAACCGCACCTTATTGATGGCGAACGCCGTGATGATGTCAGACTCCTTGTGGATGATGCGAGCTTTTCCTCCTGGATATCCCAGATCAGCCTCGATCTGCGGGAGAAGCCAAACAGTGACATCACTAACACTCGTGACATCACTAACACTCGTGACATCACTAACACCCGTCAGACAGGACGGTGACATCACTAACACACGTCGGACGGGACAGTGACATCACTAACACTCGTGACATCACTAACACCCGTCACACGGGACAGTGACATCACTAACACTCGTCGGACGGGACAGTGACATCACTAACACTCGTCGGACGGGACAGTGACACACTAACACTCGTGACATCACTAACACTCGTGACATCACTAACACTCGTCGGACGGGACAGTGACACACTAACATTCGTGACATCACTAACACTCGTGACATCACTAACACCCGTCAGACAGGACGGTGACATCACTAACACTCGTGACATCACTAACACTCGTGACATCACTAACACCCGTCAGACAAGACGGTGACATCACTAACACTCGTGGGACGGGACAGTGACATCACTAACACTCGTGACATCACTAACACTCGTGACATCACTAACACCCGTCAGACAGGACGGTGACATCACTAACACTCGTCGGACGGGACAGTGACACACTAACACTCGTGACATCACTAACACCCGTCAGACAGGACGGTGACATCACTAACACTCGTGGGACGGGACAGTGACATCACTAACACTCGTGGGACGGGACAGTGACATCACTAACACTCGTGACATCACTAACACTCGTCAGACGGGACGGTGACATCACTAACACACGTCGGACGGGACAGTGACATCACTAACACTCGTGACATCACTAACACTCGTCACACGGGACAGTGACATCACTAACACTCGTCGGACGGGACAGTGACATCACTAACACTCGTCGGACGGGACAGTGACATCACTAACACTCGTGACATCACTAACACTCGTGACATCACTAACACTCGTCAGACGGGACAGTGACATCACTAACACTCGTGACATCACTAACACCTGTCAGACGGGATAGTGACATCACTAACACCCGTCAGACGGGACAGTGACATCACTAACACCTGTCAGACGGGACAGTGACATCACTAACACCCGTCAGACGGGACAGTGACATCACTAACACCCGTCAGACGGGACAGTGACATCCCTAACACTCGTGACATCACTAACACCCGTCAGATGGGACAGTGACATCACTAACACTCGTGACATCACTAACACCCATCAGATGGGACAGTGACATGACTAACACCCGTCAGACGGGACAGTGACATCACCAACACCCATCAGACGGGACGGTGACATCACTAACACCCGTCAGACGGGACGGTGACATCACTAACACCCATCAGACGGGACAGTGACATCACTAACACCCATCAGACGGGACGGTGACATCACTAACACCCGTCAGACGGGACGGTGACATCACTAACACCCATCTGACGGGACAGTGACATCACTAACACTCGTGACATCAGTAACACCCGTCAAACGGGACGATAACGAGACGACACTAACGTCATTAACCGATAACTCTGACTATATCAACATGCAATATCATTAACGAAAAAAGACGAGACTAAAATGTAGTTAAAAAATAAAAGCATTATTAAAACCTCTGTGTTTGCATTACAGACTGTTTTTAACAAGCCGCTATGAGCTTTCATGCTTGCGTTTGCCAGATTTCAAGAATTTGAATCCCCCAATCAGAGCTTTCCTGCTAAAAGAACACGTTTTCTACCCGCTGTTTTACGTAATATTTGCGATCTGGCAACCGTGCGTCTCTACACTGAGGAAGAGCGGGTGATCTGTGGACATCAGAAACACAGACGGACAAGCAAGAGTTCAGAGATCTCCGGAAAGTGTCATTCAGCCTGAGTTCCACACCTGCGATCAAACCTGTAATAATCCCAAACATCTCGACTATATGAATAAATGCACATTCGAGGCTCTGTGTGACGACAAATAGGCTTTCTTTTGCTGTTGTTTTATTAAAAACATGAATGTAATTTGGAATTAGGCTAGAAATTTCACCGTTTTATTTTTTGAGAGAAATGTCTTGTTTTCATAATGTAGAGAATGGGTTAATCTATGATAAATAGCCTATGAAAAAAATCAGGAAACTAGATAAGTCAAAAAAACCATGAATATGAGTTCTATGAGACAGTATCAAAAACTGGACTCATGCATTTTCTGTAAAGCTGCTTTGAAACGATGTGTGATGTGGAAAGCGATATACAAATAAATGTGAATAATTGAATGGAATTATGAGACTATATGAGACATTCTCTAGATTTGTATTTGTATATGAAAGTACAATAATTCTGATGAAATGCGAATATAAATTTCTCAAGTGACAACAGTTTTTGTGATTATAATTTTAAGCAAAATAATCATTAGCCTATCATCAATTTAACCATTACGCAGCATGACGAAAATATGACTACATTTTCATTGACTAAAATAGACTAAAACTTGACTGAATGAAAACAGGGCCAGGTTGACTAAATATGATAAAAACTAAAACGTACATTTGACACAGGACTAAGACCAAATGTAAAAATAGCTGAGAAAATGAACACTAGTGAACGGGTGCACAGCTCACGTCTCAGAATCACACGTTTAAAGGGCTCATCGGATGCAAAATTCACTTTTATGGTGTTTGCATATAAATGTGTCTCTGCGGCGAGTGGACACAACCATACAATGAAGAAAATCCACTCACTCCTTTTTTTTAATCCTCAAAATGTCTAAACACTCAATAATCAGGCCGTTTGGATTTTCTGAGCACTATGGTGTTATTTTACACAACCATTGAGGAATTTTAACCAAAGTATGTTACAAACTTTACATGAGCTACTGCTAGAGGAGAATAAATGATCAAATAATCTGTGGAACAATCCAATTCATTCACTAATGATCAGTGTTCATGCTTTAAAAGCAAGAACATTACATCTGCGAGCTGCAGAATATGGGCTGTTTCACTCACATTAACAAGGACAACAAATGTAGGTCAGGACTCGATGTTCTCAAGCCGTGCGTTTCACATCTGAATGCGAGTTTGCAGTGAATTGTGGGTCGACACATTTCTGACTAGTGGCTGCTTTGCATAAACAGCTTAGACTAGTCTTACAATTTAGGCAAACACTGGTCATAAGTCAGTCACATAAAAACATAAGATTGGTCTAGTTTGAATCTGAAAAGCAACTGATTAACCCTTGACTGCAACAAAAACTAACAAGCATGTTGAATTGAATAATTGGAAAAAGCCTTTTCTTCTTAAAGAAATTCAACATGATTGTATATTTTCATACCATACATACAATTTCATTATTAAAAATTCAACAATAAAGCGAAATTAAATGGCTTTAAAATTGCCTGTCGAATATTATAGGTGGTATTTTTGCACCATTAAGAGTCTGGAAGGTGAATATAGATTATTGAATTTTTAATAATGAAAATGAAATAACTAGTCAAACTAGTTGTAAGACTTAAGTTGTGTCCCAAATGGCACACTATACACTATGTACTCTCCCATCTAGTTTTATAATGTTATTTTATTTTTTTTTTTATAAGGTTATCAAGTGCATGAAGTTTTCAACTTAATTTTTTGGGTGGGGGGGGGGGGGGTTAAATAAGTGCATAATTTCACACTATTCGCACTATTTATATTACACAGTGGCATACATTAGTGCATAAGAGTGTGAATTGGGACACACCAACAGTCTTAAGGTCTTTATGCAACATGACGTGAGGGTTGAAGGTCACGTATCCCAGCAGTGATGTTTGTTTCTATCATAATTTGATGTTATTGCTGAAAGTTTCATCACATTAAATTACTGTGTAACTACTGACAAGATCTTCACCCACAACAGCAGCCTAAACCAATCACAGCACAGACACTTGTCTTTCAGCTCACGTGACCGTCAGCCAGAAGAGAAGCTCTGCTCTCAGGGCGCTTTCACACACGCGTGTTTGTTGCGTTCTCTCCCTGTGTCCGGCTCGTTCAGGCGTGTGTGAACACTAGTGCGGGATCCGCACCCACACAAGTGCCTGAACGAGACGGTCTCGGCCGATTGCAAACGAGCTCTGGGCGGTTCACTTGTTCGCTTGTGGTGTGAAAGCAAATGCGCTATATAAATATCAGTAGTGTCTGATTCTGTGAGTGAAAACATTAGTTATCACAGTCCGAAACCAAAAGAGCATCTGTTCATCTTAAAATGTTGTTAATAGCGGTTGAATTTGCTGTAGTATTAATGTAGTGTATAATTTAACCGCGGCAATGACGGATACATTCGTACAGTGCTTGCATGTGCCTCGAAAGTTACAAATAAAGCCGAAATAAGCGGACGAACTTGTCAATCATCTTGATGGATGACGCAGAGGAAACGCTGACCAGTAAGAGGACAGTCGCATGTGACTTGCGTGAACACATTTTGGTACGCCCACTGCAAAAAATGCTTTTCTTACTTGTATTTTTGTCGGTTCCAGTCCAAATATCAAACATTTCTTAAATCAAGATCCATTTACTAAAGTAGTAAAATGGAATAAGATATTAAGTCTTGTTTTTGCTTAAAACAAGCAAAATGATCTGCCAATGGGGTAAGAAAAATAATCTTGTTTCTGTTTGAATTAACATTCTTTTTCTGACCCTATTGGCAGATAATTTTGCTTGTTTTAAGCAAAAACTCACTTAATTGTGATTAATTCCCCCAGAAAACAGGACATAATATTTTAGTAAACGGATCTTGATTTAAGAAAAAATGTTAGATATTTGGACTGGAAACAATACGAAGTAAGAAAAGCATTTTTGCAGTGCTTTGATTGAAAGGTTGCCTTGTGAAAGCGAACCGAACCAAGAAGAAAATGCAACATTGTAACAAACTAAGTCCATGTTTCGAAAACACCCTTAAAGAGCCTTTGTTACAGATCACATGACTGGATGAGGATTATGATTATCTCTGTTAGATACCTGGTTGTGTGTGGAATCCAGCAGCACACTGTCAGTCTCCTGATTCAAGAGTTACGATGAAACATGCAGGTCAATCACACACATCACAATCCACCATTAGACGGTTAATTACACAATTACCACACGTACAACACAAGTTAACAAATATTACTGACATTACAGGCATTAATGGAAAAACAGACTCGAGTGATCGTTACGAACACAATCAGAAAGCGCACAAATACCTCATTCAGATCTCGTTTCTTAGTGAAGATGTTTCGTATGAACGTTTCCTGAACCTCCTCCTGTTTGACCAGATACTGCCAGAGTCGTTTCACGGGCAGAGCCGAGCGCCGGCGAGACCTGAGCGCAGAACCACATCACAAACAACACACGTGAACTAGCGCTGCGCGATTAATCGCACTTAAACCGATGTGGCTTAGATATTGAGTTGGCAAAGGCTGTGATTATTAGTAATGTGCAGCTCGTCAGTGAAGCACGGCTCAGTAAACGCGGCTCACTCTGAAGCACTGAGTTCGAGCCGCTTATAACCTGCATTTGAAAAAGCAACACGCGTCAAACATCTTTCCAGACATGAGACGCATTTATGAACCTCTTGTGCAACAAAAGACAACAATTAATAACACGCTTTTACTCCAAACTCACTTCATAAGGACAGTTGAGCTCCTCCTTCTGTGAGATGATGCGCTTCTGACACAGAATTAGGCAGTCGTGTGTTTATTACTCATGCTTAATCAATCAAAGCGTTTTAATCTTCTGTTTATTCAGATACAGAGAGTGATGCTCATAGGGATTTCCTGGAATGACGTGATATATATCGGCATATTTGGCCAATATATAAATAATCGCAGCCTTTGCCAAATCGAGTGAACACACACGTGAGCTGCGTCCCGTACCTGAAGGGTGTGTTTGAGGGCTCGAACAGGGCCTTGTGCCGCAGGAGCGCCGGTCCCGACGACACACTCTCGTCCAGGAGCTGCGAGGAGATGAACTTTGATGGAGGACCTCCGAAGATCTCCAGCCTCTTGAGGAGCAGCGTCTCCCATCGCTGAAGCGTCTTCAGAGCCGCGTGACACAACGGAGAGCACACGGGCAGATCTGAGAAACACACACACACGCACACAGACACACACACGCACGCAGACACACACGCAAGCATGCACACAGACACACACACACACACACACAGACAGATGCACACACACACACACAGACACACACGCACGCAAGCACGCACACAGACACACACGCACGCAAGCACGCACACAGACACACACACACGCAAGCACGCACACACACACACACGCACACACACACGCACGCACGCACACACACACGCACGCACGCACATGCACACACACACAGACACACACGCACGCAAGCACGCACAGACACACACGCACGCAAGCACGCACACAGACACACACGCACGCAAGCACGCACACACACACACACACACACGCACGCACGCGCACACATGCACGCACACACACACGCACGCACACACACGCACACAGACAGACGCACACAGACAGACGCACACCGCACACACACAGACGCACGCACACACACACAAACAGACAGACGCGCACACA
Organism: Meda fulgida; assembly: GCA_030578275.1. Lineage (NCBI taxonomy): Eukaryota > Metazoa > Chordata > Actinopteri > Cypriniformes > Leuciscidae > Meda > Meda fulgida. The sequence continues at coordinate 34,244,303 of CM060623.1, forward strand.
CACACACATTACATGACACTCCACACACATCATACTATGACCAAAATCTATTTCATATATTTCAATATTTCACTATATAAGAAATTGTATTTCATTTGGAAGCTCGTTCCGCTACAGAACAAAGAAAGGTAACTCCTAAATTTATCATGGCTTATTGTACACAAAAATTAAAATTAGCCCATGATTTACTCGCCCTGAAGCCATCCTAGTGTATATGACTTTCTTCTTTCAGACGAATACGATCAGAGTTATATTAAAAATGTCCTGCTCTTCCAAGCTTTATAATGGCGAAGGGATGCGTTTGTGTAAGAAAAATATCAATATTTAAAACTTTATAAAGTAAAATAAGTAGCTTCCGGTCAAACAAACATACGGATTCCACTTAAGTGTAAAGAACAACTTATGCGATGCACTGCTGATATTTACACTACGCTACTTCTGACGTCACATTTATAAATATAACTCTGATTGTTTCGTCTGAAAGAAGAAAGTCATATACACTAGGATGACTTGAGGGCGAGTAAATCATGGGCTGATTTTCATATTTGAGTGAACTATCCCTTTAATAGATGTTTTTAGCATCATCCACTCATTCATGCATGTCTCTTCATCCCTCTAAACATCATGCGTGTGCTGAAGTTACGGTCATTACCTAAGAGGTCATGACCTGTCGTTGGGTAGAAGGTCTTGAGGTTGAACTGCACCATCTGCACCATAGCCAAGCGCATCAGACACCAGCTGCACAAGAACATCATCACATCATCATCATCACAGGAACATCATCACATCATCATCATCATCACAAGAACATCATCACATCATCATCATCATCATCATCACAAGAACATCATCACATCATCATCACAGGAACATCATCATCATCACATCATCATCACAAGAACATCACAGGAACATCATCATCACAGGAACATCATCATCATCACATCATCATCACAAGAACATCATCACATCATCATCATCATCATCACAAGAACATCATAGGAACATCATCATCACATCACATCATCATCACAGGAACATCATCACATCATCATCACAAGAACATCATCACATCATCATCATCATCATCACAAGAACATCACAGGAACATCATCATCACAGGAACATCATCACATCACATCATCATCACAGGAACATCATCACATCATCATCACAAGAACATCATCACATCATCATCACAAGAACATCATCACATCATCATCATCACAGGAACATCATCACATCATCATCACAAGAACATCACAGGAACATCATCATCACAGGAACATCATCATCATCACAAGAACATCATAGGAACATCATCATCACAGGAACATCATCATCATCATCATCATCACAGGAACATCATCACATCATCATCACAAGAACATCATCACATCATCATCACAAGAACATCATCACATCATCATCATCACAAGAACATCATCACATCATCATCACAAGAACATCACAGGAACATCATCATCACAGGAACATCATCATCATCACAAGAACATCATAGGAACATCATCATCACAGGAACATCATCATCATCATCATCATCACAGGAACATCCTCACATCATCATCACAGGAACTTCATCATCATCATCATCACATCATCATCACAAGAATATCATCACATCATCATCACAGGAACATCATCACATCATCATCACAGGAACATCATCACATCATCATCATCATCATCACATCATCATCATCATCACCATCATCATCATCATCACCATCATCACCATCATCATCACATCATCATCACCATCATCATCACAAGAACATCATCACATCATCATCACAGGAACATCATCATCACATCATCATCACAGGAACATCATCATCACCATCATCACCATATCATCATCACAGGAACATCATCATCACAGGAACATCATCATCACAGGAACATCATCATCACATCATCATCACAGGAACATCATCATCACATCATCATCACCATCATCATCATCATCACCATCATCACCATCATCATCACCATCATCATCACAGGAACATCATCATCATCATCATCACATCATCATCATCATCACATCATCACATCATCATCACAAGAACATCATCACATCATCATCATCATCACATCATCATCACAGGAACATCATTACATCATCATCACAGGAACATCATCATCACAAGAACATCATCACATCATCATCATCACATCATCATCACCATCATCATCACATCATCACATCATCATCATCACATCATCATCATCACATCATCATCACAGGAACATCATCACAAGAACATCATCAAATCATCATCACAGGAACATCATCATCACAAGAACATCATCATCACAGGAACATCATCATCACAAGAACATCATCACATCATCATCATCATCATCACAAGAACATCACATCATCATCATCATCATCACATCATCATCATCATCATCATCATCACCAACATCACAGGAACATCATCACATCATCATCATCATCATCACATCATCATCATCATCATCACATCATCATCATCACATCATCATCATCATCACATCATCATCATCATCATCATCATCATCACATCATCATCATCACCATCACCATCACCATCACCATCACATCATCATCATCACCATCATCATCATCACATCATCATCATCATCATCATCACATCATCATCATCATCACAGGAACATCACATCATCATCACATCATCATCATCACATCATCATCATCACATCATCATCATCATCATCATCACATCATCATCATCATCACATCATCATCATCACATCATCATCATCACCATCACATCATCATCATCACCATCACATCATCATCATCACATCATCATCATCACATCATCATCATCATCATCACATCATCATCATCATCACATCATCACCATCACATCATCATCACCATCACATCATCATCATCACATCATCATCACCATCACATCATCATCATCACCATCACATCATCATCATCATCACCATCACATCATCATCATCATCATCATCACATCATCACATCACCATCACATCATCATCATCATCACCATCACATCATCATCATCATCATCATCACATCATCATCACCATCACATCATCACCATCACATCATCATCATCATCACCATCACATCATCATCATCATCATCATCACATCATCATCACATCATCACATCATCATCACATCATCATCACATCATCATCACAGGAACACCATTACATGACTCTCTCTCACCTGTAGGAGTTACTGTTGGAATGTTCTGCCAGTGGAGAGTTGGCATCAAAAGAATCTCCTTCGTCCTCATACTCATCCTCCTCCTCCTCATCCTCGCTGCCTTGGCTTTCCTCAGAGTCGTATTCCTCTCGGCTGGCGGACGGAGGCAGGTACGGCTTCTCTCACACACACACACACACACACACACACACACACACTTACATTAAAACTAAAATACTATTCAAATTTTACTACGTTGCTTTGCTGGCCGTAAATCCTTGATAAATCCCAAGCACTAACTCACAGTTATAATTAAATGCACTGGGCGGCGCTGTGGTGCGTGTTAACAAGTTGATTGTATTTGATCACATAATGTTGAAGTTTGAATTACTTCGATGAAAATGATCTTACTAAATGATATTGCAAAACTGAATCACTTTTGATCAAACGAATGAATGAAAGTGAGTTATCATAATATGGCATGAACTCCAAACAGCAGTGGACTGAGGACCGGGCGAGTCCATGTTCCCGAGCGCAGGAGAACTCCCTGAACACGAGTGAGCCGAGATCATAACTTATCAGATCACAAATTGATCTCGAGACGTATGGAGTTTCCCCGAGTGAGAGCGGTTTAAGAACAGATATTACTGCTTTACTCAACCTGAACATGCGGAGCAATATCAACACCATAACCATATGCTGACTCGCGTTCTTTACGATAACTGCAGTCTGCTTTACTAGCCTTTTATTCCGCTGCACTACTTGAGCTTAGATACTTTTGTTTATGCATATTGTTTAATGCTTTCAACTAAAAGAAACCCTTAAGATATAACGTGAGCTTGTGGTGAGAACGTCAAAAAAAACGTCATTTAAATAAACAAATATTCGATTTTGAATGAACCCAAATCTTCTAATATAATATTTTCGAAAAGGCCCCTCCCTAATGAAAACATCTGCAAGATATCAAATTACTGGAAGCCAAAGATTTAAGCACATACCTTTGCGATGAAATAGTCCCAGATGCTGAGCTCCGGTGGGATGAAGCGCTCATTAAAGACGGGTGTGTGCGGCTCCGTCTCGCGTCTGGGACTCACGGGGCCGTCGGGAATCTCGGGATTCTCTCTGGAGTTACTGCGGGATGAGCGAATCCTGAAACGCCTCTGCTTTTGCTCCGCATCTTCCACTGAATCAATAAGACATAGTCAACAAATTACACATTAAGTGATCAGACTGCACATAAAACAATTAAAAACATGCACTGCTATTTTCAAAGAACCCAATTATGCTATTTTAAAGGTTCCTTATTTTGTCTCCTGCAACAGGTTCACATGCATCTAAGGTCAAACACACATTAATGTGCTCATAATCTGCACTGCAGCATCAGCTCTTTCCTCTCAGTGTCTGAAACGCTTCCATCAAAGATTCAGTCTCTTTAAGCCCCGCCTCTCTGAGAGCTGCTCTGCTCTGATTGGTCAGAAACCAAACGCTCATTATCATATCTGAATCTCAGCTCTTGATCACAGTGATACGAACAATCTCACCTAAGAGGATTTGCTTTGTCAGCAGAAAACAGCGTCTTCTCGACACGAACAACACGAAGCAAACTCCTCAGTCTCAGATTCACTAGTGTTTGAGGGCGGAGCTAAGAGACACTGATCAGCCAATCAAGACAGAGGTGGGCATTATGCTAATGAGTTAAAACCTACACAGGTTCAGCAGGACGAGAGACTGAATTACTGCCGACTCGTTCAGTTCAGAATCACTCCATTTAACTGCACTTTAATCTTTGAAACTTTGCAGAGCTTTTACTCTCAAAAACAGCTTTATTACACACCATATAATAGGTCATAACATAGAAAACATAATCGGGGCACTTAAAATTAAAAATTAGCCCATGATTTACTCGCCCTCAAGTCATCCTAGTGTATATGACAATCTTCTTTCAGACGAACACAATCAGAGTTATATTAAAAAATGTCTAGGCTCTTCCAAGCTTTAAAATGGCAGTGAATGGCCGTTTCTGTTTTAGTCCATAAAAGTGCATCTATCATCATAAAAGTGCATCTATCCATCATAAAAGTGCATCTGTTCATCATAAAAGTGCATCTATCATCATAAAAGTGCATCTATCATCATAAAAGTGCATCTGTCCATCATAAAAGTGCATCTGTCCATCATAAAAGTGCATCTATCATCATAAAAGTGCATCTGTCCATCATAAAAGTGCATCTGTCCATCATAAAAGTGCATCTGTCCATCATAAAAGTGTATCTGTCCATCATAAAAGTGCATCTGTCCATCATAAAAGTGCATCTATCATCATAAAAGTGCTCCACACGGTTCCTGTGTCCTTTTTAAACGTAGCGAAGCCATGCGTTTGTGTAAGAAAAATTTGCACTTTTATGATGGATAGATGCACTTTTAGCACTTTTATGATAATAGATGCACTTTTATGATGGATAGATGCACTTTTAGCACTTTTATGATGGATAGATGCACTTTTATGATGGATAGATGCACTTTTAGCACTTTTATGATGGATAGATGCACTTTTATGATGGATAGATGCACTTTTAGCACTTTTATGATGATAGATGCACTTTTATGATGGATAGATTCACTTTTAGCACTTTTATGATGATAGATGCACTTTTATGATGGATAGATGCACTTTTAGCACTTTTATGATGGATAGATGCACTTTTATGATGGATAGATGCACTTTTATGATGGATAGATGCACTTTTATGATGGACAGATGCACTTTTATGATGGACAGATGCACTTTTAGCACTTTTATGATGATAGATGCACTTTTATGATGGATAGATGCACTTTTAGCACTTTTATGATGGATAGATGCACTTTTATGATGGATAGATGCACTTTTAGCACTTTTATGATGGATAGATGTACTTTTATGATGGATAGATGCACTTTTATGATGGACAGATGCACTTTTATGATGGACAGATGCACTTTTATGATGATAGATGCACTTTTATGATGGACAGATGCACTTTTATAATGGACAGATGCACTTTTATGATGGACAGATGCACTTTTATGATGGATAGATGCACTTTTATGATGATAGATGCCCTTTTATGATGATAGATGCACTTTTATGATGGATAGATGCACTTTTAGCACTTTTATGATGGACAGATGCACTTTTAGCACTTTTATGATGATAGATGCACTTTTATGATGATAGATGCACTTTTAGCACTTTTATGATGGATAGATGCACTTTTATGATGGACAGATGCACTTTTAGCACTTTTATGATGATAGATGCACTTTTATGATGGATAGATGCACTTTTAGCACTTTTATGATGGACAGATGCACTTTTAGCACTTTTATGATGATAGATGCACTTTTATGATGATAGATGCACTTTTATGATGGACAGATGCACTTTTAGCACTTTTATGATGATAGATGCACTTTTATGATGATAGATGCACTTTTATGATGGACAGATGCACTTTTATGATGGACAGATGCACTTTTAGCACTTTTATGATGGACAGATGCACTTTTATGATGGATAGATGCACTTTTAGCACTTTTATGATGGACAGATGCACTTTTATGATGGACAGATGCACTTTTATAATGGACAGATGCACTTTTATGATGGACAGATGCACTTTTATGATGGACAGATGCACTTTTATGATGGACAGATGCACTTTTATGATGGATAGATGCACTTTTAGCACTTTTATGATGGACAGATGCACTTTTAGCACTTTTATGATGGACAGATGCACTTTTATAATGGACAGATGCACTTTTATGATGGACAGATGCACTTTTATGATGGACAGATGCACTTTTATAATGGAGAGATGCACTTTTATGATGGACAGATGCACTTTTATGATGGACAGATGCACTTTTATGGACTTCAAAAAGAACAGCCATTCACTGCCATTATAAAGCTTGGAAGAGCCAGAACATTTTTAATATAACTCAGATTGTGTTTGTCTGAAAGAAGATTGTCATATACACTAGGATGACTTGAGGGCGAGTAAATCATGGGCTAATTTTCTTTTTTTTTTTATTTCTTTAATGGAGACACAAACATAGAAGAGAGCAGCACCTGTGGGTGATGTGGGTTTCTCCGGCACGGGAACTCGAGCGCCGCCGCCGAACACGGCGACCCAGAGCTTAGCGTTGAGCGGGTGCGCAACGATGCGGAGCAGCTCGTGTGTGGAGTGTGTGGCCAAGCCGTGGACGAACAGGCTGAGGAACACGGCGCTCAGGATCTCACACAGAAGCACTGAGAGACCGGGCTGGTTCTCATCAGAGGAGGCTTCCAGCAGCCGCATCAGGACACTCACACCTGCACACACACACACACACACACACACACACAGACACACACACACAGACACACACACACACACGGAGAGATCAGTCCAGTCGCGAGATGACGGTCAGACGCACACGCACGCACACACACACACACACACACACACACACACACAAACACACACAGAGAGAGATCAGTCTAGAGTCAGACGCACACACAAACACACACACACACAGAGAGATATCAGTCTAGAGACTTGAGATGACAGTCAGACGCACACACACGCACACAGACACACACACACACACACAGACAGATCAGTGTAGAGTCTCGCGATGACGGTCAGACGCGCACACACACACACACACACACACAGACAGATCAGTGTAGAGTCTCGCGATGACGGTCAGATGCGCACACACACACACACACACACACACACACACACACACACACACACACACACACACACACACAGAGAGATCAGTCTAGAGTCTCGCGATGACGGTCAGACGCGTACACACACACACACACACACACAGAGAGATCAGTCTAGAGTCTCGAGATGATGGTCAGACGCACACACACACACACACACACACACACACACACACACAGAGAGATCAGTCTAGAGTCTCGAGATGATGGTCAGACGCACACACACACACAGACACACACACACACACACACAGAGAGATCAGTCAAGAGTCTCGAGATGATGGTCAGACGCACACACACACACAGACACACACACACACACACACACACACAGACACACACACACAGAGAGATCAGTCTAGAGTCTCGAGATGACGGTCAGACGCACACGCACACGCAGACGGACACACACACACACACACACACACACACAGAGATCAGTGTAGAGTCTCCCGATGATGGTCAGACGCGCACACACACAGAGTGATCAGTCTAGAGTCAGACGCACACGCGCACACACACACACACACACACACAGAGAGATCAGCCCGGGGTCAGAGGTCACAGAGGCTGAGCTTTACCGGGCCACTGCGCAGGAGGAGTGTTGGGCAGGACGGGCTCCTCCATGCTGGCGCTCCTCAGCGGGGGCTGATGGGTAATCAGGACGCTCTGGTACGTGATGCCCGTGAACGGGTTCACATGGCTGATGAAAAACAGATATCAGACAACAATCGCACATGATCGTACAGTACTGGTGCTCTTCGCCTGCCGGCCAAAAATTACAGAATTATTTATTTATTTATTTATTTAGTCAATAAGATGAATGTACTATATTTTAGTTTGATCATATTTTTTATTTAATATTTAGTATTTGTATGGGATTTTTTTTATACTAAATTATATTTACGCTGTATTTATAATCCATTTATTCACGTTTTGAGCATAGACCTGAACATTTATTTTCCAACTTAAACTGGTAAATCTTGAATGCTTTAAAGCACAGACTGACTTCTCAAAGACACTTGGCAGATTATTGCTGACGTGAAAAAAGTTTAAAAAAGTGAACTTAAAAAAAGTAACAGAATTGTACGTTTATTGTTATGAAAAATGTGCAAAAATACAATTTTAAATTTGTATATGGATTTGTATTTTCAAAAAGAAGTTTTACTCTAAAACTGATCAAATCAAAGCCATAAATGTAAAGTTGTGTTGTAATGTGAGTGATATGTCAGTAGATGTTCAAGGAGATGTTGTGCGGCTGCAGTTCCACACGCGTCCACTAGAGGAAACTCTCATTCGTTTACAGTGCGCTCGTTCCTGACCGCGAGAAACACACATGACTGTTGTTTTCAGGACCATTTAAGCTGTTCAGATCATATCCAGGATTTTTGGGGGGTTTACACAGCAAGTGCCAAAACCTTTCGTTCCATTCCAATGATGTAAACAATTCTAAAAAAGCAAAACGTTATTTTTTTCGACCGCAGAGCACCAGAGGGTTAAAAGTGAAATTCAAAAGAAAAAACTATAGTAGGATTAACTGCTATATGAGTGGAAGACAATGGTGAATATATTTTTTTTTATATAATTTATCTCATTATTTTGAATTTGTCATAATTTAGACATTTAATGTCATGATAACGATTTACCGGAGCATGAAATGGGCTTCTATACATTCTGATTAAACATTAAAAGGTCAAAACATTATTGAAAACTAAAACATGCAGGGATGAATTGTTCCCAATAAGATGTTTAATATGCATTTTGAAAATATATAGTGTGAATTTTCATTTTATTGCAAAATAAAAGAAACCTGTCTTTTCTGTAAAGCTGCTTTGAAACAATGTGTGTTGTGAAAAGCGCTATACAAATAAATGTGAATTGAATTGAATCTGTTAAATCCCATTGGCTCTCCCCGGTCTCTATTCATTCACTGTCTGGAAGAGCGTTGAGAAAGAAAGCCATGTGGGTTTGAGACGACATGAGGCCGAGTTAATGAAGACAGAAGCCCAACTACGCCTTTAATCATCGCTGATAAACACAGATTTAATCTGCGGTGACGGAGTATAAATGTGCAAACGGACACACACAAAGGCCACATTCATTTGACCAGAATCTGCTTCCTCTACAAATGTCACATGTCGGGCCGGTGCGAGCGCACGTCACATGAGCGTCACGTCAGAGGTTATTCACTCGGTCTGATACTGAAGGATTACAAGACGAGCAAATGTTGCAAAGAGAAACATTCAGTAACGTGGAATGAAATAAGTGCAGAAGAAGCCAGAAGTAGGTCAGAAACACACACCTGTAACTGTGCCCGTCGCAGAGACACTGATAAATGCAGGCCGACAGAGAAGCTGCCAGCGTGTGCATCACGAAGATCTGCACCAGAAGAAGAGTTAGAGGATCCTCACAGGAACAACACGTCACGCACTGCAGAATTATGCTCTTCCTCAGCGTTTCTGACGCTTTCCAGCACAAATAATCTTCTTTTGCCTTTGAGTTTAGAGTATTTTTCTGACTCCATTGGCAGATATTTGTTCTTATTTTAAAGGTGCATTGTGTAATATTAATAAAGGTGCATTGTGTAATATTTAGGAGGATCTGTTGACAGAAATTCAATATCATAAACATAACTGTTTTCAGTGGTGTATAAAGATCTCCCATAATGAAGCGTTGTGCTTTTATTAGCTTAGAATGAGCATTTCTCTCTACACACACCGCGCTTCCCTTATCAGTCCTTCCAGAAAAAGCAGAGTTTTTTGTGATTGTTGCGGGAAAAATCCTTGATTACGCGGCACGCTTTCTTAAAAAATGCGATGGAATATGCGGGATATTTAGCAAATGACATTGCTGGAACTTGCAAAAACTGATGAAAAAGAGAGACAAGTGATTCCCCTGTTCTCACTAGGCCCCTGCCTACATGTAGAGAGTCATTTCTTATTATTTCCTATGATGAGCGCATCACAGAAAGTGCTGGAATATTTAAGTTCTTATCTTGTTTTATTTCAGACCTTAATAAACATGCCTCAAACTTACAAAATATTGATGAATCAAACAAGTTCTGTAGCTTTACAAAAGGAATATGCTACAACTTCTGTAAAAATGAATAAATAAAATATAAAAAAAATAAAATGTGTGCTTCCTGTTTTACAGCTGTCTCAGACGACGACATCACTTCCTGTCGGCCACTGTAACTTCTGCTGGGTGCGATTCACAACCTCGCCACTAAATATTAAACACCGCACCTTTAATAAGCACAAACACTTAATTTGATGCATTTTTCAGACTCAATATGTTCAGTCATTGTCCTTCTCCAGGAAGTGTATCTTGATTTAAGAATGTTTAGATATTTGTGCTGGAAACCGAGACACAAACTGATCTGCGCTTTACCTCGTTGTTGACGACGTCCGGTTGCGGAGGCGCGTCGAGAGCGTTGATGGTGTGCAGGAGGTCATGGGTCAGATTGGTGAGGTGCACTATGGGATTGGCCACCACAGTTTTGGAGTTGGCGGTCCATGCGAGAAGAAGAGGAACAGAGACGTTCTGCGCAGCGGGAACAGAGATCTGCAGACCATCGTCCTGATGGGACAAACACAAATCACACAAATAAGCTTTGGTTCTCCTGCAGTTCCAACCCAGGTCAGCACACGTTCAACCCCGTGCATTCTATTTTTATTGCATAGGCAAGTTTTATACATCATCCAAACTGTTAAATGTCTACTTTTATTTGTGTACACTCATAATATAAAAAAATTCAGCTTTTCGTAAAATAAAGAAAATGAACATGATGTGCATTCTGCCGTCTCTCAGTGTGAAAGGCATTCTGAAACGCGAATACTTGAGACGTGTTTTTAGAAAGCTTGAAGTGTCTTTTTTTAAATGATGTAAATAATATCAAAAACAAATATTCTGTTTAAGTAATCCGTATGAAGCAACGCGATGTACAGTTTCTCAAGCACATGCTCATTATCTCTAATGTGAGCTCAAACGCTAACAGTCCACGAGGAGGAACGCAGAGCTGTAAACGCCTCATCACCTCAAAACAAAGAACCGCACTTCATCAGTCCATTTATTTACGACATTTATTTACGACAATGTACGACACGAGGATGTTTTAAGCTTGCTCATATAAAGCACAGCATGATATAACAGTAGGCTAGAATGAGTGTTTACACTAACATGAAGAATATTATAATGTTTAGACCCGTGTTTACTGTTAAATACTGTGTTCGTGGATATCGGTTCAAACGTAGATGTTTATAATGTGGAAACAATATTGTAAAGCATTGTAAGTTTGGGTCACTCGCGCTGTGCATTTGAAAGCAAAACATCACTTAAACACTACATGTTTTACTCAATCTCATTTCATAACGTCATAACGAATAATAACATTTGAAGTAACATGATAATCCAAGTCTTTCTAGTGTAGTGTACTGAAGTGCTCCTTTTTACTGATTTATCGTTATAGGCCGCCTGCATTTCTGTAAAGTAAAAAATATTGTTATTTTATGCAGCCCTACAAGTATAGCCTACAAGGCACAAATATATATTTGTGAATTTTAAAATGTTAAATCACTATTTTAACCAGAAAATCACAATTAGATTCACAGTTGTCTTTCTTTTATTTAATTCTTTTCTTCAGGGACAGATGCACTGATGAGCCCTGCTGACTGAAGCGAACACCTGGGAAATGAGCGCACAGGTGTGTGACTGTTCACGTCTCCGTTTAGATCAGTGAGCTCAATAATGTGCCTTTTTGTCTTTTGTATCTAAGGACTATGTTGTGTTGTAAATAAATCAAAACAATCAAAAAGCCATTATTTTTTAAATATCTCCTCATTCTATGTTCTGGTTCCTCACGGCCCCACCGGATAGGGCCATTAGGGGAGGGTCTTTGTTAGTCGTTCAACTTATTAGTTACTTGTTATTTTAGTCAATAAAGTTTTAAATATGGATATTTTCCTTACACGAACGCATCGCTTCACTTAAGAAGGCCTGTATTAACCCCCGCAAAGCCTGTGGAGCACTTTTATCATGGATAGATGCACTTTTATCATGGAAAAATGCACTTTTATGATGGACAGATGCACTTTTATGATGGATAGATGCACTTTTATGATGGATAGATGCACTTTTATCATGGATAGATGCACTTTTATCATGGATAGATGCACTTTTATGATGGATAGATGCACTTTTATGATGTTTTATGATGATAGATGCACTTTTATGATGGACAGATGAACTTTTATGATGGATAGATGCACTTTTATGATGACAGATGCACTTTTATGATGGATAGATGCACTTTTATGATGGACAGATGCACTTTTATGATGGATAGATGCACTTTTATGATGGATAGATGCACTTTTATGATGGATAGATGCACTTTTATGATGGACAGATGCACTTTTATCATGGATAGATGCACTTTTATGATGGATAGATGCACTTTTATGAAATATAGATGCACTTTTATGAAGGATGGATGCACTTTTTGATGGATAAATGCACTTTTATGAAGGATGGACTTTTAGGGACTTCAAAAGAGAAACAGCCATTCACTGCCATTTTAAAGCTTGGAAGAGCCAGGACATTATTTTATATAACAACGCTTGTGTTCGTCTGAAAGAAGAACTATATACACCTAGGATGGCTTGAGGGAGAGTAAAGCATTGGCTGATTTACATTTTTGGGTGAACTCTCCCTTTAAGCCCTGTTACCTGCTGGGACTCCTGCAGGAGCAGAATGAGCTCCATCCTGACGGAGGCCAGCCCTCCTCCGTGAGACCCGTGGAGGCTGCAGTAACTGAGGAAGATGCGGAGCAAGGGCTGGTTCCTCTTCAGCCACAGCCTCCGGCGGCGCTGGTCCTCCCCACCCGGATCCTCCCGCCGGCTCGGGTCCGAGGAGATGCCCTCGGGCGGGGTCTGGAGGAACGGGTTGTAGCCGCAGACGCTCTGCAGGGCCGACACCTCGCGCTCCAGCCAGTGGCACAGCTGATGCCGCAGCTTCCCTCCGTCCAGCTCGTAGCCCGTGGAGAGAGTCCGCAACTCCGAGCTCAGGATCTTCAGGCAGGAGCTGAACTTCAGCCGGGCCGCGAGGATGTCCTCGGTCAGGGCGGGAGAATCTCCCCGGTCCGTCGGGGTGGAGGCCGAGACCTGCACGAGTACCACAAGAATCAGAACTGTAGATTAGTCCCTTGAAATTGTAATTACGATTATGATAAAAAAAAATCTTATTGTCAATTGTTCCCTTGAAATTGTAATTACGATTATTCGATTAAAAAAAAATCATAATTGTCGATTATTCCCTTGAAATTGTAATTACGATTATGACAAAAAAAATCATAATTGTTGATTATTCCCTTGAAATTGTGATTGTGATTATTGATTACAATTAACACAAGTGCTGGGCAACGATTAATCACGATTAATCGCATCCAGAATAAAAGTTTTGTTTTATTTTACATACATATGCATGTGTAAATGTAAGAAATATTTGCATGTATATATTTACACATAATTGTATTTTATACATAAATAGAAATGTTTCTTAAATATATACATGCATGTGTGTGTATTTATCAATACAAAACAATTATACACAGTACACAAATATATTATGTAAACCCAAACTTTTATTCTGGATGTGATTAATCACGATTATAAACTGGATTATAAACTGGATTAATCGTGCAGGCCTACCGGCTCGTCTCCGCTGTTCTCCGGGTGAATGGTCTTCATCGCCAGTCCTGATTCGTCCACGTCCGAGTCGTCGGAGTCCCACTTCATCTCGAGAGGCTCGTCCTGCAGAGCGAGGGAGGGCTGGCTCCAGTCGAAGCTCAGAACCGAGTCCGAATGACTGTCCTCTCTGGGAGACGAGAGCGAGGACACCGACTGGAAGCCGTTGAGAACCGGCTGAGACCAGTCCTGCTTCTCTAGGCCTTCAGAGGCGCTCCACGACAAAGGCCGGTTCTCTCGCGCCTTCGAGCGCTTCACAACTTTCGGCATTTTGGAGAGCACCTCTAGCGCCAGCATGGGGCAGCCGGCCTGCAGGTGTGTGTGCGCTGCGGTGAAGAAGAGTCTTCTCTCGGTGAGGCTGATGGAGTCCACCTCACGCCCCTCGACCGGCAGGCACACTCGAGGTTTCTCTGAGGAGCCGAAGTGGCGGCGCAGAAGCAGCGGGTGCGAGCGCAGGAACGTGTAGAAGTTAAACACGCCAGGGTTACAGGGAGATGAGCCGGCGGCTCCTGAAAGAGATCGACTTGGGTCAATAACACTCAATGTGTTCATCGTTGTACTAGTTTCATTTATGTTTTTCTCTGCGGACTGCAAAACATTTTCTAAACAAGTCTTGTTTTTCAGAAAAATATCACATGCTTAAATCAAGATACATTTACTAGAGATGCAAAATTACTTAAAGGTGACATATTATGCCCCTTTTCACAAGATGTGATATAAATCTATGGTGTTCTCAACCACACACCAGCTTCAAGACAGAACTAACCCTAACCCATCACACACACACGCACGCACGCACACACACACGCACACACACGCACGCACGCACACAGCTTCAGGCTCTGCTGGATCTTCTGCCAGTGCGCTACAACTGGTTATACTGGTGGCGCTTGAGGACCAGATGTCGGCTGGTGTGTGGAAACGTGCAGATTAAGAGCAGCTAATATTATAATAAGATCTTCTTCATACGGCAGAAGGAGAGCGAAATCTGATGGGATTATTTTTTGATAGTTTACAGAGAAAGGCTCACCAGAACAAAGTTACTGGGTTTCACGTTCAGGTTTTCTGGGTTGGTAGAAGCACCGGGACCCGATTTTAGCACTTACAAACGGGAAAAGATTTTCATGATATTTCCCCTTTAAGTCTGAATGTATCAAAATTAATTGAGTTTGTGCTTAAAATAAGAACAAATATCTGCCAATGGAGTCAGAAAAATACTCTAAACTCATAGGCAAAAGAAGATTATTTGTGCTGGAAAGCTACAGAAACGCTGAGGAAGAGCATAATTCTGCAGTGCGTGACGTGTTGTTCCTGTGAGGATCCTCTAACTCTTCTTCTGGTGCAGATCTTCGTGATGCACACGCTGGCAGCTTCTCTGTCGGCCTGCATTTATCAGTGTCTCTGCGACGGGCACAGTTACAGGTGTGTGTTTCTGACCTACTTCTGGCTTCTTCTGCACTGATTTCATTCCACGTTACTGAATGTTTCTCTTTGCAACATTTGCTCGTCTTGTAATCCTTCAGTATCAGACCGAGTGAATAACCTCTGACGTGACGCTCATGTGACGTGCGCTCGCACCGGCCCGACATGTGACATTTGTAGAGGAAGCAGATTCTGGTCAAATGAATGTGGGCTTTGTGTGTGTCCGTTTGCACATTTATACTCCGTCACCGCAGATTAAATCTGTGTTTATCAGCGATGATTAAAGGCGTAGTTGGGCTTCTGTCTTCATTAACTCGGCCTCATGTCGTCTCAAACCCACATGGCTTTCTTTCTCAACGCTCTTCCAGACAGTGAATGAATAGAGACCGGGGAGAGCCAATGGGATTTAAGAGTCTTCATTTACTCATTGATGCTCCTGATTATAGCACTTAAACACGGAAAAAGTCCGATTTTTATGATATGTCCCCTTTAAGAAAATATTTTTTTAGCAGTGTAACAAGCAATAGATATCAGATCAGGCCAGTTTGTTTTCACACAGCAAATTGCGTTTTGTACTTTGCGAAATCCAAATGAGTCGAACCTCGGCCTGTGCCTTGGAGGCTACATTTGGAAAACCCCTTTCACACAGACCAAAATAAACCGGACTCTGATGTCAAGCGGTCTCAGGTTTGCACTGAATGTTTGTGATATCATGATATGATCAGTGTTTGATTGAGTCTCATCTCTCACCTTCATTGGGCTGCTCCAGCAGAGTGTCCAGTGCCCTGCTGTAGTCGTCTAATACCCAGAATGCAATGCTCCGCAAGAACGGGTCCTGGTGCGCCGCCATCTGGTGGTCATAACCCAACACGTGCCTCTGCAGGATTCGTTTGTATGTGCAGGACATCTCGAACTCAGACTCGTACAGTCGACAGATGACCAGAGCCAGCTGAAGATCCTGCATCTTCTCTATACAAACCTGGTCATGTGTGGAAAACCAACAGATCTCATGAGAACCGCACAGTATCACGATTATACGCTTTCCTTTTACAAATGTAATTTTTGGGCACAATCATCTTGTCTGAGCAGGTTGAGAGAGGAATATAAACGTGTCTGAGAGATGATCTACTGCATGACAGATCTGCAAACCTCCACAGCATCTTTCAGGGATCCAGCCAGCAGAAAGAAAGCCGCAGAATGCTGGAAGCGCTGTTTTCCGAGCAGAGAGAAAGCGTTCTTCAGAGCCGCTTTCCTCCAGCGATCTTCACTGAAGTTATTGCTGAAGAACGCGGTCATCTTTGAGTTATGGTGAGACCTTCAACACACAGAAGCTCTCAGTGAACTGAAGCTTTGCTGACGGGGCAATGACACTTCGACGTGTGTGTAAGTTACCTGTACAGTCCCCAAACCACAGCCTTCTTCTTCATGGCCAGATAAAACAAGGCAGCGTCTAATGGGTCGTTGTTTCTCTGATAAGCAGCTTTTGCTACCTGGTAGGAGAGAGAGGATCACGCATTATTAACATGTTTGGGTTTCAGAAGCACAAGCCAAGCTGTAAAAGTATGATCAGCATTTAAACAAACACTCAATACGCCCGAGATGCTCACCCCCTTTTCTGATTTGTCTAACATTTTCAAATAACATTGACATCTTGCATGACAAAAGTCTAGTAAAGTTTAGTTTAATGATCTCAATGAAACTCAAGGTTCTGAAAAACAGAGACGTCAGATATAGTGGCTTAAGACGTGCATCTGATGCACATGCACACAGAAAAACAATTAAATAAGCAGATTGGACAATCCATGTAGGAGAGGCAATGAATTTAGGGATATTAGATGCTTGAGTTTAAGGTCAGGCTATCCCAGTTATTAGCTAAAAGTTTGAGAAAATTACTTCAACTCTTTACACTGCAAAAATCTCTGCATCAAGAAGCATTTACTAGATGAGTAAAATGACATAAGAAATTCTATCTCATTTGCTGATAATAATTAAAAAAAAAACTAAATTAAAAGAGTTATTGAAGGAAGTTACATGAACCTTTTATTTACTCATGTGTAAAGTTTCTCACATAAAGTTTCTCACATGTACCAATTCTGGCAAATTCTACTCATTACTTAATATGCATAGAAAATGGAATCAGTTTCAACAGACCTTCTCAATGCATCTGCGAAGTTTATTGGTGCTCCGAAGCCACCAGCCCAAGCCCATGGCCCTCAGCTCCGGCCACGTGGGATCTGCTTTCTGCAGCGCCGGGAGCATGTTGAGCAGCTCCTCTTCAGCCTCAGAGTGGAACGCCCACGCATAGTGGCAGGTGGACAGTCCTGCAGACCAGCAGCAGTTATTGAGTTACTGAGCTCAAAGGCCTTTCAGACCACACAACATATCAGCTGTGGAAGACCAACTGAGATTTGCATTTAAATTCATGCATTTAGCAGAAGCTTTTATCTAAAGATTTTTACCTTGTGCAATCAAGGTATACATTTTATCAGTTCATGCAGCCCATGGCAAACAAACATTGCAGCATACTCGCCCGACATACTCCTCCTACAACACTCGCCCGACATACTCCTCCCACAGTACTCGCCCGACATACTCCTCCCACAGTACTCGCCCGACATACTCCTCCCACAACACTCGCTCGACATACTCCTCCCACAGTACTCGCCCGACATACTCCTCCCACAACACTCCCCCGACATACTCCTCCTACAACACTCGCCCGACATACTCCTCCTACAACACTCGCCCGACATACTCCTCCTACAACACTCGCCCGACATACTCCTCCTACAACACTCGCCCGACATACTCCTCCCACAACACTCGCCCGACATACTCCTCCCACAGTACTCGCCCGACATACTCCTCCCACAACACTCCCCCGACATACTCCTCCCACAACACTCGCCCGACATACTCCTTCCACAGCACTCCCCCGACATACTCCTCCCACAGCACTCCCCCGACATACTCCTCCCACAGCACTCGCCCGACATACTCCTTCCACAGCACTCCCCCGACATACTCCTCCCACAACACTCGCCTGACATACTCCTCCCACAACACTCGCCCGACATACTCCTCCCACAGTACTCGCCCGACATACTCCTCCCACAGCACTCCCCCGACATACTCCTCCCACAGCACTCGCCCGACATACTCCTCCCACAACACTCGCCCGACATACTCCTCCCACAGTACTCGCCCGACATACTCCTCCCACAACACTCGCCCGACATACTCCTCCCACAACACTCCCCCGACATACTCCTCCCACAGTACTCGCCCGACATACTCCTTCCAGAGCACTCCCCCGACATACTCCTCCCACAGCACTCGCCCGACATACTCCTCCCACAACACTCGCCCGACATACTCCTCCCACAGCACTCGCCCGACATACTCCTCCCACAGCACTCGCCCGACATACTCCTCCCACAGCACTCGCCCGACATACTCCTCCCACAGCACTCGCCCGACATACTCCTCCCACAGCACTCGCCCGACATCCTCCCACAGCACTCGCCAGACATACTCCTCCCACAGCACTCCCCCGACATACTCCTCCCACAGCACTCGCCCGACATACTCCTCCCACAACACTCCCCCGACATACTCCTCCCACAGTACTCCTCCGACAAACTCCTCCCACAGTACTCGCCCGACATACTCCTCCCACAGTACTCGCCCGACATACTCCTCCCAAAACACTCCCCCGACATACTCCTCCCACAACACTCGCCCGACATACTCCTCCCACAGTACTCGCCCGACATACTCCTCCCACAACATTCCCCCGACATACTCCTCCCACAGTACTCGCCCGACATACTCCTTCCACAACAATCCCCTGACATACTCCTCCCACAGCACTCGCCCGACATACTCCTCCTACAGCACTCGCCCGACATACTCCTCCCACAGTACTCGCCCGACATACTCCTCCCACAACACTCCCCCGACATACCCCTCCCACAGTACTCGCCCGACATACTCCTCCCACAACACTCCCCCGACATACTCCTCCCACAGTACTCCTCCGACATACTCCTCCCACAGTACTCGCCCGACAAACTCCTCCCACAGTACTCGCCCGAGTACTCGCCCGACATACTCCTCCCACAGTACTCGCCCGACATACTCCTCCCAAAGTACTCGCCCGACATACTCCTCCCAAAACGCTCCCCCGACATACTCCTCCCACAATACTCACACGACATACTCCTCCCACAACACTCCCCCGACATACTCCTCCCACAACACTCGCCCGACATACTCCCACAACACTCCCCCGAAATACTCCTCCCACAGTACTCGCCCGACATACTCCTCCCACAAAACTCCCCCGACATACTCCTCCCACAACACTTGGCCGACATACTCCTCCCACAACACTCCCCCGACATACTCCTCCCACAACACTCGCCCGACATACTCCCCTGACATACTCCTCCCACAACACTCGCCTGACATACTCCTTCCATAACACTCCCCCGACATACTCCTCCCCCAACACTCCCCCGACATACTCCTCCCAAAACACTCGCCCGACATACTCCTCCCACAACACTCGCCCGACATACTCCCCAGACATACTCCTCCCACAACACTCCCCCAAAATACTCCTCCCACAGTACTCCCCCAACATACTCCTCCCACAACACTCCCCCGACATACTCCACAACACTCCCCCGACATACTCCACAACACTCCCCCGACATACTCCTCCCACAACACTCCCCCGACATACTCGCCCGACATGCTCCTCCCACAACACTCGCCCGACATGCTCCTCCCACAACACTCGCCCGACACGCTCCTCCCACAACACTCCCCCGACATACTCCACAACACTCCCCCGACATACTCCTCCCACAACACTCCCCCGACATACTCGCCCGACATGCTCCTCCCACAACACTCGCCCGACATGCTCCTCCCACAACACTCGCCCGACATGCTCCTCCCACAACACTCGCCCGACACGCTCCTCCCACAACACTCCCCCGACATACTCCACAACACTCCCCCGACATACTCCTCCCACAACACTCCCCCGACATACTCCTCCCACAACACTCCCCCGACATACTCGCCCGACATGCTCCTCCCACAACACTCGCCCGACATGCTCCTCCCACAACACTCGCCCGACACGCTCCTCCCACAACACTCGCCCGAAATACTCCTCCCACAACACTCGCCCGACATACTCCTCCGACAATACTCGCCCGACATACTCCTTGTAAGCATACCTTGACAGGAAAGCTGAGCTCGATGAGCCGGGGGCAGAGACGTCAGGAGGAAGGTGTGCAGGCGAACGGCCAGCAGGAACTTCAGTCCGCATTCATCCAGTGTCTCTCCAACTGAAAAATTTACATCAGATTTATCACATCCAACATATCTATGCAAATGAACAACTGCAATCATCAATAAAAGATAATGACCTTTGCCTTTTCCTTGACTCTCTCCAATGTCAGTGCTGGTGGAGGCGATGGTGTCTGCCAAGGCCATCAGAGACATCTGCTCCATCCTGGACAGGCCCGGCAGACTGGAGTGAAGCAGGTGTCCGGACAGCACCTGTGCGTGCTCGGAGCCGAAAAACGTGGGGCTGTACTTCGACAGATCAATGACTTTAGCGTTAGCATCTTCCTCGTCTGCATCAAATGGGTCCATGTCATCCGCACTGACGCCGGGGCTCGAGAAGAGCTCATCGTAAGCGACACTTTGGCTGGATGTACTGGCGCCGTGAGCGCTCACACTGTCCGTTCTTTCTTTGGCACTGGGGGCCGTTTCATCATCGGCGGCTAACAGCGCATACAATGGCAGGGGCGGGATCGAGTCGATCTCGGTGTAGTCCGAGCTCTCGCCCTTGCTGAACATCTTTGGGTCTCTGGTGGTGCTTCCACTAGCACTAATCGTGAGTGAGCGCAGACGGCGCTCCTGGTTGACAGTGGTGTCCTTCAGAGACACGATCTCTCCGGCGATGCACTTTACAAGATGGGAAAGGATGGCTTTGGCCCGTCGCATCTTTCCGAGGTCCATGAGCTCCAACAACTGCACCGGATGATACTGGGGCAAAGTGGGAAAAAGGTGGTGCGCGGCCTCAAACAACCCAGAATCCTCCATCTCAGCTGGGAGGTCGTACACGGTTCTCTTTCCACTGAGTTTCTGAGCCAAACTAGTCATGGACCTGGTGAGAGTCTTTTTAGAAGGATTCGGACTAAGTCCCTCCTGTTTCAGAGACGTCACGCTGCCGGTACCGATGCTGTTCTCTCCGGTGGTGAGCGCCGGCTGCCATTGGGAATAGACGTGCATCTCACAGTCCATCCCGACTACTAAGATCCCATCTCGCACCCAAGACAGAGAGACAGGAATGGGTAGCGAACCCTCAACGGACGACACTAGATCCACCACTCTGAGAAGAACCAGGCGGGAGCAGTGGTGATCCCTACTGCTATCTGACAGTCCCAAATCTGGAGGTTTTCCCGAAAGCAACCCATACATGTAAAGCTTGGATCCCAGACCCACGGTCAATATATGAGAACCATCTTCTCTGGAAACCCAGTCTAAGTGGACCTGCCTCTTACCACCGACAACTAAGCAATCATTATTTAACAAGCCATCCCTCAGTACCATCAGGCTTTCATCGCAGTCATTACTACTCGGGCTGTAAGAGCCGTTGACTTTCAGGATCTGTTCCAGCATCCACTGGGAGCCGCCGGTGGAGTCGCACTGGAATATGCTCAAGTTCATGAGTGGCTCGCCAGAACCGGATCCGTTGTTCTGGTGCGCTACAGCGACTCTGCTGGTGTGGCAGCAACTGAGACCCATTATCTGACCGCTAACGCTCAGAGCGCTAGTGCTAGCCACGCCATCCTCCACTAGCAAAGGCCACTCCTCCCAGATGTAGGCCAGTTCTCCAGAGCTATCGGGGTCAGAGACAGCACTACACCTCCAGAACCGGACCGATCCGTCAGAGCAAGATGTGGCCAACAGATACGGAGCCCGGCCAGCCGGCTGCAGAGATGAAGAGCTCAAATGTCCTGCAAGGCAAATGTTTTTCAGATAATCTGTCAGAATATAAACATAGAAGCTGTGTTGAACTGTTTGTCTTTGTTCTGAAAAGTTATACAAAAAGAAAGTAAACAAAATATATATATAAACATAGAAGACATTAGGGCTGTCCTCAACTAAAGATTTTTCTAATCGACTAGTAGTCGTGCATTTAAGCCAATTATTAGACTAATCGCGTGTTTATATTAATAAGCCATAAATTAGGGCTGCACAACGATAACACATAATTCCAGGAAATCCCTATGAGCATCACTCTCTGTATCTGAATAAACAGAAGATTGAAACGCTTTGATTAAACATGAGTAATGAACACACGACTGCCTAATTCTGTGTCAGAAGCGCATCATCTCACAGAAGGAGGAGCTCAACTGTCCTTATGAAGTGAGTTTGGAGTAAAAGGACAAATGCATAAATGTATCATTTATGTTTTATTTAACATATTTAGTTTTTGGAGGTTTGCATACTATTCTGATTCTGCATTTCACTGATTTTATTCATTTTAAGTAATATTGAATCTTGTGCAAGTGAGATGAGTAAATGCAAGCTCACATTTGGTCTAGAAGTACAATAACCATCATATTCACACACACACACACACACACACACACACACACACACACACACACACACACACACACACACACACACACACACACACACACACACACACACACACACACACACACACACACACACACAAACACACACACACACACACCGCCTCTGCACTTCCATTTGTCTCAACATGAGGACAAGAGAGCTGTCAGTCAATAAATGGGAAAAAAGGTAACTTGGTTACTTATTTGAAAAAGTAACTCAAATATTTTGTTGTAAATTTTAAAAGTAATGCACAACTTTACTTGTTACTTGAAAAAGTAATCATGAGTTTCCCCAGCACGGATCACATGCACACAGTATTCTGGCTTCACCTGCAGCAGGAGTTACTCGTATGACTTCGACACCCGGCGGCACGGCGAGCTCCTGGCTGAACACCCTGGTGTTGGTCAGCGTGAGGCGGCAGGCGCTCTGGAGGTTGGACGTGCTGAGTTTCGATCTCTGGACATGCGGTGAGCCGACCGGCTCAAAGGTAAACTGTGAGCAGTTTGTGGGAGATGGAGACACAGTCTCTCTTTCTGCAGGAGTTTGAGTTTGCTCTGAAAGAACGGAAACAAATTGTTTAATCGACAGAAAGAGTCACATATAATGATTGTGGGCAAAACCTTTCATCGAAATGTCCTTCCCTTATGGCTGACATAATGTTAAACTAGTGATCATAGGCTTTATCATCAAACATGTCAAGTCAGCTTCATTTATACAGCGCTTCTAACAATATAGACCGTTACAGTGATAACAGGAGATTACAGTAACAGAGATTGTTTTGGCTTTACAGCAGATCTAATATAAAGTTATTGTCCAGATAAAGTTGGCTAATTTTCAACTGCAGTACTTTGGCAAGATGTTTTTGAAACCTCCAAAATAATAAAAAGCACATTACGAGGACCTCATAACTCCATAAAGACAGCCCTAAAATCAAAATAAGAATTCTCAGCATATATACACCCTTTTCTTAATAAAATCCATTACACACCCATAATGACGGGAACGGCGTCTAACTGTAGATGCCACATGTGCAGGAGTGACCTGGCGTTCTCAGAGCTCTCCACCACCACCAGGAAGAAGCGAGCGGAGAACA
>CM060623.1:34274221-34286721 GCA_030578275.1 Meda fulgida
GATGACAGATGCACTTTTATGATGATAGATGCACTTTTATGATGACAGATGCACTTTTATGATGATAGATGCACTTTTATGATGGACAGATGCACTTTTATGATGATAGATGCACTTTTATGATGACAGATGCACTTTTATGATGATAGATGCACTTTTATGATGAATAGATGCACTTTTATCATGGATAGATGCACTTTTAAGATGGACAGATGCACTTTTATGATAATAGATGCACTTTTATGATGATAGATGCACTTTTATGATGGACAGATGCACTTTTATGATAATAGATGCACTTTTATGATGATAGATGCACTTTTATGATGACAGATGCACTTTTATGATGACAGATGCACTTTTATGATGATAGATGCACTTTTATGATGAATAGATGCACTTTTATCATGGATAGATGCACTTTTAAGATGGACAGATGCACTTTTATGATAATAGATGCACTTTTATGATGGACAGATGCACTTTTATGATGGACAGATGCACTTTTATGATGATAGATATCCTTTTATGATGATAGATGCACTTTTATGATGGACAGATGCACTTTTATGATGGACAGATGCACTTTTATGATGGACAGATGCACTTTTATGATGATAGATGCCCTTTTATGATGATAGATGCACTTTTATGATGATAGATGCACTTTTATGATGGACAGATGCACTTTTATGATGATAGATCCCCTTTTATGATGATAGATGCCCACCCCCCCACCCCTAGCTTAACCAATGGAAGCGTGCTCACCGAGGCAGTTGCTGGGGATGAGCGCCGGCAGCCAGGCCACGTTAGCGAAGGCCGACGTGTGCAGCGAGTTTATCCTTGCTAGCTCCGACACGCCCCCCGAGAACGACAGCGGCCCCACCGGATCCACGCGCCACAGGATCAGCTCGCTGTAGACGGCGTTAGGGTCCTGCGAGACCCCTCCGGATAACGCTCGGCTCCTGCGGGCCGGGTCCGGCGGACGGGTCAGATTAGCGTCGGGTGTCCTCAGGGCGTTGTGGTGAGACGTGGTTAGCAGGAGCGGCAGCAGCGAGTGGCAGGCCAGATCGTTCAGGTGGAAGCGATGGCCACAGTATCGGGACTGATGGGACACGCTGAGCACGGTGGAGAAGCCCGAGTCCTCTGCGAAGCTGACGGCCCACTGGTTGAGGGATCCGTCGGCGTGTTTGGAGATCATCAGGACGCTGGGGGTGAAGATGCTGAGGCGCAGGCTGTTGGATGAGGCTTTGCTCTGACTGATCAGCGCCGAGGACGAGTGTGCGAGACCCGCGGGCCGCTGACGCCCGTGCTGGATCGCCAGGTCCACGTTCTTGTTGCAGGCGTACATGACCACGCTGCGGCTGAGCGAGTTGGCGTCGCCGGTGGGGAAGGCCACGGGAATTCTGGACACGAAGGACACCTGGAACAGAAAAGTAACTCATTGAGTGAAGCCACCTTTATTTATAAGGCGGTTTATACAATACAAAGCAGCTTTACAGTGACAGCAGGAAAATGATTCAGCGATGCAGACGGCTGCACATCACAGCACTAACAGGATCTTATACGCGGTGAGAAAGCTGAGGTTGTACCTGTGCCTGTCGGAACATGCCCGGCTGGTACTCGTCCAGCCAGTCGACGTGCCACACCAGCAGCGAGCCGTCCATCGGGTGTATGCTGAACAGCATATCAGCTCCTCGGGTCCAGTCTCCCAGCAGAGCATCCACCTGATGATCCACAGCGGCAGCATACGCGCTGCTCCCCTCCTCGTCCACATCTGCTACAACAGAGAGAGCCTTCATACACTGCAAAACAGGCTTTTCTTACTTAGTATTTTTGTCTTATTTCCAGTCCAAATATCTCCAAAAAAATTAAAGGTGCATTTCTGGCGGCATCTAGTGCCGAGGTTGTGAATCGCACCCAGCAGAAGTTATGGTGGCCGCCAGGAAGTGATGTCGTCGTCTGAGACAGCAGAGAGGAGCCAGTTAAACAATGAGGTTTCTTTACAAAGATTAATGAGGAAATTAGGTTTACTTAATTATTCAGTAAAACAATGTTATTGTGAATATTATTGTCACTTGTTCATCATTGTGTCGGTGTTTTACTCGCTGACTTTAGCAGCTTCTCTGCACGAAGAACAACAGTGAGGAAACGCGCGTGTCCGCTCAGGGCCACCGTAGAAACATGTGGATGTAAAGGAAGCGCGGTGTGTGTAGAGAGAAAAGCTCATTCTAAGCTTATAAAAGCACAACGCTTCATTATGTAAGATCTTTATACACCACTGAAAACATGATTATGTTTATGATATTGCATTTCTGTCAACAGATCCTCCTAAATATTACACAATGCACATTTAAATCAAGATGCATTTACTAGATTAGTAAAACGCCATAAGATATTATGTCTCGTTTTCTAGGGAAATAAATATAATTAAGCGAGTTTTTGCTTAAAAAAAGCAAAATGAAAAATAATCTTGTTTCTGTTTGAATTAACATTATTTTTCTGCCCACATTGGCAGATAATTTTGCTTTATTTTAAACAACAACTCTTTTAGTTTTGATTGATTTTCCCAGAAAACAGGACATAATATTTTAATGGCATTTTACTACTTTAGTAAATATATCTTGATTTAAGACTTTATAGATATCTGGACTGGAAACAAGACAAAAATACAAGTAAGAAAAGCATTTTTGATGCATGCGAATCCTCACAGGCTTATTAGTGTACAAATGTCACACAACCACAGCTTTTTTTACCCACGCAATATCTGGTTATGAACATCTAGTGCTCTAGTGTGACCTAAATCTCATATCACAGTATGAGTCATTTCATAACACACATCACACAGAACGCCTTTTTTAAATCCAATGCGCCACATTTCCATCGTTGTTCAGTGTAAACACTAGCGGTGAAGCGGGTCGCAGGTGATTTATCATTTGATAAAGGAGTTTATCATTTGGACATGTTTGTTCTTAGCAATTTACACATCCAACAATTTTAAATTTTAAATCACTATGAAGGTATTTTTGGTGCAAAACAACTGAACGCCTGTGACAGTGAAATTTGTAGTTGTAGAGAATATAACTCTGTCTGTGACTTCAAATTTACTGACACACACGTGTGGCTACTCTCTACCAGTATACATTTCACTGTCACAGACATGCAGTTGTTTTGCACCAAAAATACCTTCACACGTCCCTCTCACATGCTAATATGGAGAATCTGTGTAGTGCGCTGATGTGCCAGTACCGCATGTGTCTGCGGGTCCGGTCTGCTCGTCTCTGCTCCTGAGCGTCTGCAGAAACACCTCCATGCTCAGCGTCAGGTGCAGCTCTTTGTTGTTGAGCCAGTGCACGGTGAACGAGCCGCCCGGCTCCTCCTCGTCCGAGCCGCTCATGGAGGAGATGGAGGGCAGCAGAGGGATGTCTGCAACACAGCAACAGCACACATGCCCGTGGCTCTCTCACGCGTTTGGACAGGTTTGACAGAGTTACAGAGAGAGATGAGACTCAAGAGCGAAGGCAGAAAAGTTTTGGATCGGTCAGATTTTTTATGTTTTTAAAAGAAGTCTCTTCTGCTCACCATGGCTGCATTTTATTGTTTAAAAATAAATAAATGAAAAAGTATTATTTTTAAATATTAGTACAATTTAAAATAAATGTTTTCTACTTTAATATATTTTAAAGTGTCATTTATTCCTGTGATCAAAGCTGAGTTTCAGCATCATTACTCCAGTCTTCAGTGTCACATGATCCTTCAGAAATCAGGAGAATATGAGGATCTGATGATCAAGAAACATTTATGATTATTATCAGTGTTCAAAACAGTTGTGTATTGTTCAATTCAGTTCAATTCTTCGATGAATAGAAAGTTCAAAAGAACAGCATTTATTTTAAATTGATAATTTTGAAACATTGTCTGTACTGTAATTTTTGAGCAATTTAATTCATCCTTAATGAAAAAAAAGTATTGATTTCTGTTATAAAAAAAACGTACTGACCCCAAACTTTTGAACGGTAGTGTTTAATGTTGCATAATATTCTACTTCAGATAAACGCTGTTCTTTTGAACTTTATATTCATCAAAGAATCCTGAAATATAAATGTGAATAACTGTTTTCAACACTGATAATAATCATAAATGTTTCTTGATCATCAGATCCTCATATTCTCCTGATTTCTGAAGGATCATGTGACACTGAAGACTGGAGTAATGATGCTGAAACTCAGCTTTGATCACAGGAATAAATTACACTTTACTAGATATTCACATAGAAAACAGCGGATTTACATTAGAATACTTCACAAAATTACTGTTATTTGTATTTATTTAATCAAATATAAACGCTGCCTTGGTGAGCAGAAGACACTTCTTTTAAAAACAAAAAATCTGACCGATCCAGAACTTCTGACTGGTAGTGTATAGCTTTTCATTAACTCATGTTTAGTAAACCATATACTAATATATATCCCTGATTCAGTTCACACTACACCCGTGTACAGTTTCAGTCAGCATCAGTGAAGGGTACCTGTGGCTGGGTTAATGCTGGCAGCGATGTGGAAGTGGCACAGGGCGTTGGCGTGCGTGATGTTGGCGCGGTGTGTGTAGTGCTTGTTCTGCTGCTGTGGAAGAGGGCCGGTGTACGAGAGCTGGGATAAACTCCTCACCTCGTCTCTCCACGACGGCTTCAGGTTCAGCTGTGAACATCAGAGAGCATCGCTCATCAGCGGAACCCACGGCTCGGCACGCATGCCAATAACTGATCAATTCAACCATCATAGAGGGAAAGCATGTGGACGTGTTTTGCCAATTTACACATTTAAACAATTTTAAACCTGGAAGAAGAGACGAAAATCGTGACTTGCACGTTATCTAACACACACACACACGACAGAGACAGAGAGAGAGAGAGAGAGAGAGAGAGAGAGAGAGAGAGAGAGAGAGAGAGAGAGACGGACACACAATTATCATGACAATGACATTATGTCTAAATCCCCGTCTCTGCGAGTGTTCTCTCGGTTCTGTCGTCAGTGAACAGAAAGAAACCGGATGTTTGTCAGTTTATTCGGTCTTAAAGTGACAGCAGACTAATATTCCTGCTGTGTCTGTGTCATTAATGTTAATAAAACAACTAAATACAGCTTTAACAAACATGAAACTATATTTAATTTCTACAGTGAACAAATAGTGTTATTTTACATTTAGGCGTAATTATTAATTTCTGTACCTGACTAACTTTATTATTTAGTTTCATCTCTGCTTGTAATTTGTGTATTTGTTCTTATTTTACTACCGACTGTCCAGTTGTTTTTAATAATGTTTAAACTTTAACAGCAGTGTTGGGTGTAACTAATAACTAAGTATTACTAAGTAATTAGTTACTGTAATTTAATTACTTTTCCCTTGAAAAAATAAAGTAAGGGATTACTCTTAATTTTTCTGTAATTTAATAACAGCAAAAAATGAGCTGAAAAAGTATCTTCATCATGTAACCTTCTCCCTTTATTAAATTGTTTGGTAAGACTAAGAATAATTCATGCAATTTTATAGTATTTATTTGAATTAAACGAATTTCATGTCTATCCTTGTATTATTCAGCTGGTTGAGATTAATTAGTAATAAGTAATTAACTAGTTTTTAGAGAGAGTAATTAGGACAGTAACACTGTTGAATAGGTAACTAGTAATTAATTACTTTTTCAGAGGAATTTACCCAACACTGTTTATCAGTTAGGCTAGCAGTTTTTGCTGTGATATCGAAGTGCTTCAAGTGAGCTTTAAGTAATGAATAAAAAGCGAAGAAAAAATGATCCGAGTCATGTCTTAAAAACCGTAAATGAACCGTGGACTGAATCATGGGATGCGCTGCGCTAGCGGACACACTTCTGCCCTCACCTCCAGCGGGCTCGGGCTGCGGCTGGACTTCTTCATGCTGGAGGTCTTGTCGTTGCAGTGGTTGTGTCTGAGTCCGGACAGCAGGCAGTCGCTGGGCAGGAGCGTTTCGGCCCACAGTCGACACACACTGTCCTTGCAGCAGGTCAGCAGCACGTTACACACCACTCCTCTGGAGGAACACACACACACACACACAGGCGGTCAGCGAGAGCGTCACACCGTGTCCTAACCAGACGCGACACGCAACAACTCTATTTTAAAAACAATTTCTATTTTTCTGCGCCGTTGCGCTGGAACAACAAACACGAAGTGTGGCCATGATCACCTCAGGTGCTGTTTATGTGCTTTTTTAATGTTAGCAGCGTGTAATGTGACTTTGAATGTCATTTAGTGCTCCAGCTTTGTAGCTGTAAAAGCAACAGTGGATTATTCACCTCAGATTTTGAAATTAAACAAATGGAAACAAGTGTATTCTTTGACAAAGATTGTTTTAGTAACTCAGTATGTATTTTAATAATGCTTAAATGGTGTAATATTTGTGAATTATGTACTCATCCATGTTCTTGCGAGTGCCGTCAGGATGACTCTCTGTGCCGTGCACTCGCCGCGAGACTCCGCCCACACGCTGCTCTGATTGGCTGTGGGTTTTGATTGATTTTGACGCACTAGCAGTGGCGTCGCGTCTAGTGTGAACGGACTAATTGCTTGTCGCTAGAATCTCATCGCATGGATTTGCGGAAGCGACAAAAAAAATCTGTATTAATAAATTACTTGTCTGGCCTTAAAAATTCATGAGTGTAATTTGTAGAGTAAGACTACACGCCTGCGCACATATACATCACACGCTCATATCTATAGACTAAACACGTGATGCGCATGCGCACGCCGTCAGCGCTTCAGATTCACGTTTTTGCAGCAGCTTTACAGAGAGAACAGGACAATAATGTGTTTCTAGAAGAAAATAGCGTCTCAGTCCAGCTTAAGTGAGTTCAGTGATGCTGCATTTCTGTTGTAAAAAAAAGTTATTAATTTAGTTCATTTATATATATATATATATATATATATATATATATATATATATATATCCGCTCTGGAGTAAAGCGTGATGTCATCGTCCAGCTCAGTTCTTGTATAACAGTGTCAATGCAGGAGAGCAATAATATTGCTGGATATTAAATGAAATGTTAAGTTGAATGGTGCCAGGCGTCTGCAGGCGAGGCTCACCTGGGCATGTGTTTGCTGGTCTTCCTCCAGGAGAAGCCGGTGACGGAGCGAGGGTGAGCCAGGTAAATGAAGGAGAAGTTGATCTCGGAGCGCAGGTCGAGCGGCGTGAAGAGTTTGGTGACGTCCGCCTGCCATTTGCTGGAGCTGTACCACACTTTCACCAAACAGTCGTCCTGCAACAACACACTCACCACTGAGCGGATAGGAAATGCATGCTTCTTGTAAATAAACAGACGGCATATTTAAATCAAGGATGGCAAGATTTTGGGTGAAAAGCGAATTACTTTAGAAAATTTGCAGACTTTTCCACCAACGAAAACCGTTCACAGTAGCCGTGTTTCCGTCACCCTTCAAATTGCGCAAATTGAATAAATGCTGTAGAAGTATTGCTCATTCTTATTTCATGTTAACTAATGAAACCTTTTTGTAAAGTGTTACTATATTG
Source organism: Meda fulgida (assembly GCA_030578275.1). Lineage (NCBI taxonomy): Eukaryota > Metazoa > Chordata > Actinopteri > Cypriniformes > Leuciscidae > Meda > Meda fulgida. The sequence continues at coordinate 34,281,785 of CM060623.1, forward strand.
TCTAAGAATCATTATTGACAAAATCCTGGAAAATATAGAGTCATTAAGTGCACATGTCACACATGTAGAAGCACGAACCTGTCCTGCGGTCGCAAAGAACTCTCCGTCGGGAGAAAACTTGATGAAGTGAGTCGAAGCGGCGGATCTGTAACATGCAGAGAGATTTACTGGAGCGGTCGAGCGTATTCAGAGAAACTCAGAGTGAGTGAAGGACGAACACTGACTTGCATTGCCATAGGCTTCTCCAGGAGCGCTGGGGACCCACGGCCTCACCGTCAGGTTCTGCACTGAGACACACGTTACACCACAGCTGAAGACTCGCCGAGCCCGTCAGGAGACACGCACCTGAAGAGAACCGCAATAGAGAACAGCAATAGAGAACAGCGTTAGAGAACCGCAATAGAGAACAGCGTTAGAGAACCGCGTTTAGAGAACAGAGTTAGAGAACAGAGTTAGAGAACAGAGTTAAGAGAACAGTGTTAGAGAACAGAGTTAGAGAACAGAGTTAAGAGAACAGAGTTAAGAGAACAGAGTTAGAGAACAGGGTTAGAAAACAGCGTTAGAGAACAGAGTTAGAGAACAGAGTTAGAGAACAGAATTAGCAGAGTTAGAGAACAACGTTAGAGAACAGCGTTAGAGAACAGGGTTAGAGAACAGGGTTAGAGAACAGAACAGAGTTAGAGAACAACGTTAGAGAACAGCGTTAGAGAACAGCGTTAGAGAACAGCGTTAGAGAACAGCGTTAGAGAACAGCGTTAGAGAACAGAATTAGCAGAGTTAGAGAACAGAGTTAGAGAACAGAGTTAGAGAACAGCGTTAGAGAACAGGGTTAGAGAACAGGGTTAGAGAACAGGGTTAGAGAACAGGGTTAGAGAACAGCGTTAGAGAACAGCGTTAGAGAACAGAATTAGCAGAGTTAGAGAACAGAGTTAGAGAACAGAGTTAGAGAACAGCGTTAGAGAACAGCGTTAGAGAACAGGGTTAGAGAACAGGGTTAGAGAACAGGGTTAGAGAACAGGGTTAGAGAACAGGGTTAGAAAACAGCGTTAGAGAACAGAGTTAGAGAACAGAGTTAGAGAACAGAGTTAGAGAACAGAGTTAGAGAACAGGGATAGAGAACAGAATTAGCAGAGTTAGAGAACAACGTTAGAGAACAGTGTTAGAGAAAAGAGTGAGAGAACAGAGTTAACAGAGTTAGAGAACAGAGTTAAAGAACAGGGTTAGAGAACAGGGTTAGAGAACAGGGTTAGAGAACAGGGTTAGAGAACAGGGTTAGAGAACAGAACAGAGTTAGAGAACAACGTTAGAGAACAGAGTTAGAGAACAGCGTTAGAGAACAGCGTTAGAGAACAGAGTTAGAGAACAGAGTTAGAGAACAGGGTTAGAGAACAGAACAGCGTTAGAGAACAGAACAGCGTTAGAGAACAGAACAGCGTTAGAGAACAGAGTTAGTAGAGTTAGAGAACAGCGTTAGAAAACAGCATTAGAGAACAGCATTAGAGAATAGAGTTAGAGAACAGCGTTAGAGAATAGAGTTAGAGAACAGAGTTAGAGAACAGAGTTAGCAGAGTTAGAGAACAGAGTTAGAGAACAGGGTTAGAGAACAGCATTAGAGAACAGAACAGCGTTAGAGAACAGAACAGCGTTAGAGAACAGAACAGCGTTAGAGAACAGAACAGCGTTAGAGAATAGAGTTAGAGAACAGAGTTAGAGAACAGAGTTAGAGAACAGAGTTAGAGAACAGAGTTAGCAGAGTTAGAGAACAGCGTTAGAGAACAGAACAGAGTTAGAGAACAGAGATAGCAGAGTTAGAGAACAGTGTTAGAGAACAGAGTTAGAGAACAGAGTTAGAGAACAGAGTTAGAGAACAGAATTAGAGAACAGAGTTAGAGAACAGAGTTAGAGAACAGAATTAGCAGCGTTAGAGAACAGCGTTAGAGAGCAGCGTTAGAGAGCAGGGTTAGAGAGCAGGGTTAGAGAGCAGGGTTAGAGAGCAGGGTTAGAGAGCAGGGTTAGAGAGCAGGGTTAGAGAACAGAGTTAAGAGAACAGGGTTAGAGAACAGAGTTAGAGAACAGAGTTAGAGAACAGAGTTAGAGAACAGAATTAGCAGAGTTAGAGAACAACGTTAGAGAACAGCGTTAGAGAACAGGGTTAGAGAACAGGGTTAGAGAACAGACCAGCGTTAGAGAACAGAACAGAGTTAGAGAACAACGTTAGAGAACAGCGTTAGAGAACAGCGTTAGAGAACAGCGTTAGAGAACAGGGATAGAGAACAGAATTAGCAGAGTTAGAGAACAGAGTTAGAGAACAACGTTAGAGAACAGCGTTAGAGAACAGAGTTAGAGAACAGAGTTAGAGAACAGAGTTAGAGAACAGGGTTAGAGAACAGGGTTAGACAACAGGGTTAGACAACAGGGTTAGAGAACAGAGTTAGAGAACAGAGTTAGAGAACAGAGTTAGAGAACAGAGTTAGAGAACAGGGATAGAGAACAGAATTAGCAGAGTTAGAGAACAACGTTAGAGAACAGTGTTAGAGAAAAGAGTGAGAGAACAGAGTTAACAGAGTTAGAGAACAGAGTTAAAGAACAGGGTTAGAGAACAGGGTTAGAGAACAGGGTTAGAGAACAGGGTTAGAAAACAGGGTTAGAGAACAGAACAGAGTTAGAGAACAACGTTAGAGAACAGAGTTAGAGAACAGCGTTAGAGAACAGCGTTAGAGAACAGCGTTAGAGAACAGAGTTAGAGAACAGAGTTAGAGAACAGGGTTAGAGAACAGAACAGCGTTAGAGAACAGAACAGCGTTAGAGAACAGAGTTAGTAGAGTTAGAGAACAGCGTTAGAAAACAGCATTAGAGAACAGCATTAGAGAATAGAGTTAGAGAACAGCGTTAGAGAATAGAGTTAGAGAACAGAGTTAGAGAACAGAGTTAGCAGAGTTAGAGAACAGAGTTAGAGAACAGGGTTAGAGAACAGCATTAGAGAACAGAACAGCGTTAGAGAACAGAACAGCGTTAGAGAACAGAACAGCGTTAGAGAATAGAGTTAGAGAACAGAGTTAGCAGAGTTAGAGAACAGGGATAGAGAACAGAATTAGCAGAGTTAGAGAACAACGTTAGAGAACAGTGTTAGAGAAAAGAGTGAGAGAACAGAGTTAGAGAACAGAGTTAAAGAACAGAGTTAAAGAACAGGGTTAGAGAACAGGGTTAGAGAACAGGGTTAGAGAACAGGGTTAGAGAACAGGGTTAGAGAACAGGGTTAGAGAACAGGGTTAGAAAACAGGGTTAGAGAACAGAACAGAGTTAGAGAACAACGTTAGAGAACAGAGTTAGAGAACAGCGTTAGAGAACAGAGTTAGAGAACAGCGTTAGAGAACAGCGTTAGAGAACAGAGTTAGAGAACAGAGTTAGAGAACAGGGTTAGAGAACAGAACAGCGTTAGAGAACAGAACAGCGTTAGAGAACAGAGTTAGTAGAGTTAGAGAACAGCGTTAGAGAACAGCATTAGAGAATAGAGTTAGAGAACAGCGTTAGAGAATAGAGTTAGAGAACAGAGTTAGAGAACAGAGTTAGCAGAGTTAGAGAACAGCGTTAGAGAACAGAACAGAGTTAGAGAACAGAGATAGCAGAGTTAGAGAACAGTGTTAGAGAACAGAGTTAGAGAACAGAGTTAGAGAACAGAATTAGCAGAGTTAGAGAACAGAGTTAGAGAACAGAGTTAGAGAACAGAGTTAGAGAACAGAATTAGCGTTGTTAGAGAACAGCGTTAGAGAGCAGCGTTGTTAGAGAGCAGGGTTAGAGAGCAGGGTTAGAGAGCAGGGTTAGAGAGCAGGGTTAGAGAGCAGGGTTAGAGAGCAGGGTTAGAGAGCAGGGTTAGAGAGCAGGGTTAGAGAGCAGGGTTAGAGAGCAGAGATAGAGAGCAGAGATAGAGAGCAGAGATAGAGAACAGCGTTAGAGAACAGCGTTAGAGAACAGCGTTAGAGAACAGCGTTAGAGAACAGAGTTAGAGAACAGAGTTAGAGAACAGAGTTAGAGAACAGAGTTAGAGAACAGCGTTAGAGAACAGGGTTAGAGAACAGAGTTAGAGAACAGAGTTAGCAGAGTTAGAGAACAGGGTTAGAGAACAGAGTTAGCAGAGTTAGAGAACAGGGTTAGAGAACAGAGTTAGCAGAGATAGAGAACAGAGTTAGAGAACAGCGCTAGAGAACAGCGCTAGAGAACAGCGTTAGAGAACAGCGTTAGAGATCAGAGTTAGAGATCAGAGTTAGAGAACAGCGCTAGAGAACAGCGCTAGAGAACAGGGTTAGAGAACAGCGTTAGAGAACAGCGTTAGAGAACAGCGTTAGAGAACAGCGTTAGAGAACAGCGTTAGAGGACAGAGTTAGAGAACAGAGTTAGAGAACAGCGTTAGAGAACAGCGTTAGAGAACAGCGTTAGAGAACAGAGTTAGCAGAGTTAGAGAACAGAGTTAGAGAACAGGGTTAGAGAACAGCGTTAGAGAACAGAATTAGCAGAGTTAGAGAACAGAGTTAGAGAACAGGGTTAGAGAACAGAGTTAGAGAACAGAATTAGCAGAGTTAGAGAACAGAGTTAGAGAACAGAGTTAGAGAACAGAATTAGCAGAGTTAGAGAACAGAGTTAGAGAACAGAATTAGAGAACAGCGTTAGAGAACAGCGTTAGAGAACAGCGTTAGAGAACAGCGTTAGAGAACAGCGTTAGAGGACAGAGTTAGGGAGCAGCGTTAGGGAGCAGCGTTAGAGAACAGGGTTAGAGAACAGGGTTAGAGAACAGGGTTAGAGAACAGGGTTAGAGAACAGGGTTAGCAGAGTTAGAGAACAGGGTTAGAGAACAGAGTTAGCAGAGATAGAGAACAGAGTTAGAGAACAGCGTTAGAGAACAGCGTTAGAGAACAGCGTTAGAGAACAGCGTTAGAGAACAG
>CM060623.1:34291721-34294221 GCA_030578275.1 Meda fulgida
AATAGCATACATACATATCATCTTTAATCATCTGAGAGTTTAACAAAATCCAGCTGTATTATTTTCACTCAAAAAATCCAGTCAGAGCTCGAGCTCCTCGGCTAGCCGTGCTAACATCACACTGACAGCTTTAACCGGGACATTTCATGACCATCCATTACACACATCTAAATGTCACGGTTCTGGACCGTTTCAGTCATCCGTGTCATTAATATCATGATTGAAGCACGTCTGGCGATTTTCATTGGAATCTGTTAATGTTATTAGCCGCGTAGCATTAGCATGACTGCAGACGAACATCTGCAATTAGAAATAATCAATAAAGTCACACGCGTCTTACCTCAGAAACGGGTTTCATTTATGCTCAAGTTCAATTATAATGCGTGTTCCTCTCATTGTGAGAGATAATGGAGACACAGTGGTTTGTGTACGGAGACTCTGCGGCGCGGGTCAGGAAGTCGCGCGCGCACTGCATTGTGGGAAATGTAGTTGCTTTCTGACTCAGCACATTGAGTCACATGCCTCATTCGTGCACAAAAACACTACTGTGGAAACGGGATTTTTAACAGATTCCAACAATACATCTTTGTAACATGAATTTGAATATAACTATATTTATTAAACAAAATATTGGTTCAAATCATCAAAGTAAATGCGACCTACATTATCAAATCTACCCAGCGAACAGGGAATTCTGGCAGGTTCTTACAAGTTATGATCAAACGTTCCTTCAGTATATGGTCCTCAATAATGTTCTCAAAACAAAAAAAACAAATATTTTCATATATCGTTAATGAAACGGTTTTTTAACCCGTGTCAGTTGGACGTTAGACTAACGTTTTGGGTTTTTTTTACAGGGTTTTTTCAATTGCTAACAAGCATTGTTCAATACTGAACCACATTTTCAAAACTCCTCAAAGTCTGCATTAGGCCTACCAACATTAATTTTGCAAACAGTTAGGCTAATCTAACCTCCAAAAGTCACAGACCAACAAAACACTTCAAAATAAGCTTGCTCCACCATGGCAACACATTCTCATCCAGAAAACATGCATGTCACTCATAACACACTGGCCTAAAACACACCAGCAACACGGAGCATTACATAAATTATGAACTTTTATTTTTTAAAGTTTGAATGAATTTGCACATAAACAGAATTTCATTATAGAATAACAGATTTTTAATATATTGAATGTACTACTAAAGCATGTATGTAACAAGAATGAATCAGAAATAATTTGTTTTCTTTGAATATATACTTTATTTGTGGTAATCCACAAATTTTTTCCCCAAACTGTATCCTGTGGGCTCTGGTCCTCCCTGCTCTTGCATTAGGCCTCTCGCTAACCAGCTTCACATCTGCTCTGGCAGTGCATCTTGGGAAGATCTTCCGGAATGCCGAACCCTGGCAGTCTTCAGGAGAGATCACATTGCCTCCAGGAAAGTCATGTGGTCATAAACTCATAACTCATGCAGAGAAGAACTCCTGGGTTATCATCCACGGTTGCTCTCTGTCCAATCACAGGTCTTCCCTGAGTTGCACCCATAAAGATAAAAGTATGTGGAGTTCATCTGGCCCTCTAAATTAACTGCGTGCGTATGACCCTGCTTGGTTAATGAACAGACACGCTAAAAAATGCAGGGTTGTTTTAACCCAATTTTTGGTCAAATATGGACAAACCCAACCGTTGGGTTAAAAAATGTAATTTTAACAAATTTTTAACAATTTTAAATTTAACCCAACGGTTGGGTTTGTCCACTTGACTCAATTGGGTCAAAACAACCCTGCATTTTTTAGCGTTTTTCACAGGGTTATGGAAGACTCTCCCGTTGATGACAGCAGAAACTTTGATTTAGACCTTGCTTTATATTGTAATTTTAGTTTTTGGTTTAATTTTTATTTTCGGAATATTAATATTAATAAATAACTATTATACTAATTGCAAGCAATTGTCTACCAGTATTGTTGTACCAATGAACCTTGAGCAAGAACTGACCAAAGAGAAGTCTTCTGAACAAGTTGTGATTTGAATGCTTCTGCTTTAGGGCAGATTTGACTTGCTCTAACCTGGGGATAATAGTTAACAAGGCTAAAGCACCATAAAACACACTCTATCCCATATTTCCCGCAGTTTTATTTTTTATCACATTGTTGGCAATTTCCTGCACATCTGAAAAGACTCTGGCTCTCCCTGTGAGGAACCGCTGGATCCTGAAACACAACAATCACTGTATTAGGTTTCAAAATGTAGACAAATTGTATTGTACTGTAATATGCTTCATCGCACCTGTTGTTTTGCCGGAACATTCAAACTGTTGACGCAACTGAGCGGTGCATTTAGTGGCGCCTCAAAGGCCTCTCTCTCTCTCTCACACACACACACACACACACACACACACACACACACACACACACACACACACACACACACACACACACACACACAGCACAATCTCTCTCTCACACACACACACACACACACACACACACACACAG
>CM060623.1:34296721-34324221 GCA_030578275.1 Meda fulgida
ACACACACACACACACACACACACACACACAAACACACACACACACCGTCTCTGACGACAGCGTCTTTAACCTCCAACCATTGGAGAAGTGTGTGTGTGTGTGTGTGTGTGTGAGAGAGAGAGAGATTGTGGTGTGTGTGTGTGAGAGAGAGAGAGATTGTGGTGTGTGTGTGTGTTTGAACTGAAGAACTGGACTGATCATAGATTTGATGATGATTTTATTTTATTTTTTATTTGAATGCTTTATATTTTTATATTTATTTGATAATCAATTTTCATCTGGCCTGCACAATGACAGAGCTAACAAAATCATATTATAATATTGTTTTGCTAACATTCCCATTAAGTTATGAGCATGTTATATATTTAAAGCATAGTTTGTATTGCAGGAAGAGCGTTTCTCTTGGTTACATTAGATTGATCATTTTTAAAACGTCATGAGAATGTTGCATTTGACTGTTTTTAAACACACACATTATCTCTCAACATTATGAGAACATAGATCAAATATTAATAATGTTATATAAATGTTTTGTCCTAATAGTTGCATAACATTAATATATGTCAGTGAAAGTTATGGGAACGTGTTAACTGGGCAAATATGGAAAAAATATAAATAAATTGAGATGTTATTGATTATTGATTATATTGAATCACCATTATTCACTCTTTAATACAGTGTGTTCAGTTTTTGATGGCATTTTCTGTGTCGATAACGTGACAACAGTGGAACATTAATAAATGATATTCCAGCATATTAAAGGCAGATGACATCATCTTCTGTCCTGTTGGACCTCTGGTCAACTTCTGTCTCAGTAATAATTCATATCGCCCGACATTGTGCATGTCAGATGATATTTAATATTCAGATGTGTGTGTGAGGCTTTGACAGACAGGAATGACACACACACTCACACACTCACACACACACACACACACACACTCACACACTCACACACTCACACACTCACACACTCACACACTCACACACTCACACACTCACACATGAATAATCCAGCGGCTGACACTGACAATAAGACGCTGTGAGGATGTTCCTCTGACAGTAAATGTTCTGCTAAAGTAGGTCACACTCATTAAACATCAACTTCTGCTCCTGACTCAATATTTTACTGCGCTTATAGGAATATAAAACTGTACGTGTCGCTGCTTCTCAAGAAGTCGAGGTCAATATCCCAGCAGATTTAAGGGTGTTTTACTTCCATCGATTTCTGGAAAGAAAACATCCATTATTGAAGTGTTTATTTCAGTGCTGTGCTGAAGTTTAAAAGTTTACATAACTTTTATTTTTTACATATAAACTTATGTAAAAGTTTAAATAATATATGTGTACTGAGTATAATTATTTTGTATTGATAAATACACACATATGCCGGTATGTATTTAAGAAATATTTACATGTACTGTTAATATATATATATATATATATATATGTGTATACAAAATGTATATTATATATAAATATTTCAAATATAAAATAACATCTTTTTCTTAAATATATACATGCATGTGTGTGTATTTATATATACAAAATAATTATACACAGTACACACACATATATATTATGTAAAAAAAAAACTTATTTTGGATGCGGATTAATCGTTTTTAATCATTGCACTTTTAATGTGTCTGATTTAAATCTTTTAATCTTGAAATCTTTAAATTTCAAAAAAGTTCTCTTCAGCAGTTTTACACACACCAAACGTTACAGTTTTATCCATATCTACTGTATAGATATCTATACGTTGATGAAGATGTATATAATTACGTATATCATTCACCTGATTTATGCAACATTTTACTCCTAAAAACATGGTGGAAATGACTTTTTCTGGAGATAAAAAGAAAAATGTCATATTTTTATAAAATATGCTTTATCCAATGTTCAGATTTATGTTCTGGAAATGTATGCAAATTACTGCACATTTAAATAAATAGTGCCTCATTTGCATATTTAAATATAACATTTAAAAAAAAACGTGTGATATAAAACAATTGCCTTAATGTGCAGTGATTAAGTGTTTTTGCTGAAATTATATTATTGGTCTAGAGTGATGAGATCATGCACACGTGTCCCAGATTACTGTGACAGAATCTGATGTAATAATGATGAAAATCGTGTGTGTGTGTGTGTGTGTGTGTGTGTGTGTGTGTGTGTGTGTGTGTGTGTGTGTGTGTGTGTGTGTGTGTGTGTGTGTGTGTGTGTGTGTGTGTGTGGCGGACAGCAGGGGGCAGCAGTGAAGCGCTAGTGTTCTGTCCTCATCACTCAAACACACACACACACACACACACACACACACACACACACACACACACACACACACACACACACACACACACACACTCGTGATGGAAAGACGGAGCTGATGGTGGTGTGTGACTCCAGTAATTACAGACTGAAGGGCCAGAGACCGCAGGAGTTCGGGACCAGCCCGTCTCTCTCGTGTCTGACGGAGGATTCATTTACAAACGCTCTGCAGAAACCACTATCATACGTCATGACACATAAACCATAATCCGAGGAGAAAAAACAAGCATCGAGAGGAAAAAGCGTAGGCCATGTTGTGCTAACACACCATCTGTATCCTTTAATACACAGACCTTTGAACATCTCAGAGAGAGAGATTCTCAGATTTGAGTATGTTGTTGGCAGAGCACCAGCGCTGTGTGTGTGTGTGTGTGTGTGTGTGTGTGTGTGTGTGTGTGTGTGTGTGTGTGTGTGTGTGTGTGTGTGCGTGTACGTGTGTGTGTGTGTGTGTGTGTGTGAGGCCTTCGCTGCTCTTCCTCCTCGTCTCGTCTCTCGCTCGAGGTGTGCGAGGCTGTGGGAACAATGGCTAAAGGAAAAACAGGGAGTTTACGGATATCCCAGTTACTGCACCTTTTCCTGAAGGGGTTTCCAGCAGATCCAGGAAGAGGAGGATCACGAGCGTCCTCTTGCCGATATCTGTCTGGCCACCGACTATAAACTAATCAGGCTTTATGTTTCTGCACGCTTCATCTGTGGTTATTTATGAGCTACAGTCAAACCAAAAATAATTTAGACACCATTTATCATTTTTTGATATATTTTTTTTACTAGTGGGTGCAGTAAGTGAGGAGAGCAAAATAAAGTAAAATGTGACATATTATACCCAACAATTATCCACGCAGTGGACTAGGAGTAAAATGTATAAAAATTTGGGACCAATAATTATTCAGACAACATATAGCCTATAATTTTCTAGTGGTTTCAGGACACTATAGTCCATTTGTGTAAGTGAGGAGAGCAAGGTGTCTGAATAAATTGACTTCCACTCTTCACACGATCCAGAATCTTGTTCGTTTGATGAGTGTGACTATACACACACGGAAACACTGAGCGCTGAAGTTTAGCAGAACTTGATTATTCAGCTGGACTATATTCACATTTTATATTGATACACACCTTTTGTAACAAATCACTATAGGCTACTAATATTAATTGTTTATCCAGCGCTTTAACAATACCGTTTCACAGCGGCTTTACAGTGATAACAGGCGATTACAGTAGCAGAGATTATTAGGCTTTACAGCAGATCTAGAATACAGTTATTGTCCAGATAAAATTAGTTTAGATTGATTCACTTCTGCTGTAAAGATCATTAGTTATTAGCTTAGCGGCCGCTAACATGACAACGCTCTACAGAAAACGTCTCCGGTTACTTTCGTAACCTCGGTTCCCTGAAAGGCAGGGAACGAGACATTTACGTCGATGACGTAGTATGGGAACTCCTCCCCTTCTTCACTTCTGCTAAAATCTTATGGGCTAACGCCAGTAGCGCGCTTTCTAAACCTTGTCAAAATTTGCATATCCCAAGCAAATGAAATAGAGGGAAGTCTTGCACTGAATCATTCAGGGCAGAAACAACATGATATAATAGCAAGTGTAATACAAGTCAGCAGCGAAGCGGCGACAGTTGCTTAAGCACAATACATAAATCCAAGAATTCATGCACAACCTGAAAGCTCAACTCACCGAAAGCACTTGAGATGCAACAGAAGGTACATCCAATTTATAAAATCTGGCGAATGTATTCTGAGAAGACCAGCCAGCAGCAAGACACAAGTCCCTTATAGACATACCTCTGGACCAGGCCCACGAAGAGGCGATCGCCCTCGTCGAATGAGCCTTAATGTTGAGGGGACAGACCACCCCCTGGCAATCATAAGCCAAAGTGATAGCATCCACAATCCAGTGAGCGAGTCTCTGTTTTGAAACTCCACGTCCCTTGTTACAACTGCCAAAGCACACAAATAGCTGATCCGACTGGCGAAAAGCGGCTGAGCGAGTCATATACATCCGTAAAGCCCTGACTGGGCAAACAGCGCTCTGAGCATCAGTATCAGGCGAGACTGACGATTCAGAAAACAACGCAGGCAGTAAAACAAACTGCGCTTTGAACGGAGTATTGAGCGACTTCGGAACGTAACCTTGTCTTGGCCTAAGAGTGACATTACAATCTCCTGGTCCAAAACGAATGCAGTCCTCGTGAACCGAGAAAGCTTGCAGGTCCCCCACACGTTTCGCTGAAGCGAGAGCGAGAAGTAAAGCAGTTTTCAGGGAAAGCTCCTTGACCGCGATTGAAGGCAGTGGTTCAAACGGTAGAAGAGACAGAGCCCTCAACACCAGGGCTAAATCCCACGGCGGCACAGAAGGCGGCCGTGACGGACACAATCTCCTAGCTCCCCTGAGAAAACTGATCACCAACGCATGTTTACCGATCGACTGTCCTTCGATCGGGGGGTGAAACGCAGCAATAGCAGCCACATACACCTTCAGAGTGGACGGTAAACTCCCATTATCCCTCCTGTGCTGAAGGAAGCGTAGAATATCCGACACGGTCCAGTTACCCGGGTCAATACTGATATCCTGGCACCATTTAGAGAAAACTTCCCATTTCAATTTGTATAAACGCCTAGTGGATGGGGCGCGCGCCTCAGAGATAGTGCTCATCGCTCGAGAGTGCAGAGCGTCCCGCTCATTCAGAGTCCCCGCAGCGGCCACACATGAAGGTTCCACAGCCCGGGGTTGGGGTGCCATACCGTGCCGTTCGCCTGCGATAACCAGTCTCTCCTGAGCGGAATTTCTCCACGGGGAGTCCACTAGTAATTCTATCATGTCCGCGAACCAGGGCTGATTTGGCCAGTTCGGGGCAACGAGAATCACAGACGCTTTCTCCTCCCTGATTTTGCACAACACTGTAGGCAGAATCTTCACCGGAGGAAAGGCGTAAAGTCTGGCTCTCGGCCAGCGCGAAGTCAAGGCGTCGGTCGTCTGTCCCAAGGGTAACGAGACAGCGAGAAGAACGCCTGGCAGTGCGTGTTCTCGCTCGAGGCGAACAGATCGACTTCCGCCCTCCCGAATCGATCCCAGATCATCTGCACCGTTCCCAGGTGAAGCCTCCACTCTCCCTGAGGAATCCCATTACTCGAGAGTATATCCGCTCCACGATTCAAAACACCGGGAATATGCGCTGCTCTCACCGATAGAAAGTGCCGGTCTGCCCACAGCAGGAGGCTCGCCGCCTGCTCGAATAGGGGTCTGGAGCGCACGCCTCCCTGGCGATTTATGTATGAGACCACCGACATGTTGTTGGTCCGAATCAGTACATGCTGATGCTCTAACTGTGACCGGAAGGCTTTGAGGGCTAAGGATACCGCCTTCAATTCCAAGCGGTTTATATGCCACTTCCGCTGCGACTCCGTCCACAAGCCTGAGGCAGTCGCGCCCATGCACACCGCTCCCCAGCCTGAGGTTGATGCATCCGTCAAGACTGCGGTGCGATGCGCCACAATACCTATGGGGACCTCTGAACTGAATAACGCCGGGTTTTTCCACGGCACCAAAGTGCGAATGCAGCTGTGAGTGACCGTGATGCGCCTGAGGCCGGACGACCACTCCCCCTGAGGGACTCGGAGCTTCAACCAGATTTGAAGCGGGCGCATATGCAGCAGCCCCAGGTGACACACTGGGGAGGCTGCTGCCAACAGACCTAACAGCCTCTGAAGTTCCTTTAGTGGCACAGACCTGCCTGGTCTGAAACGGTCCAGAGACTTTATGCGCTCTCGAGAGAGATGGGCGCGCATCGTTATTGAGTTCAAATCGTTATTGAGTTCAAGCACACCCCCAGAAATGTTGTGGTCTGACTCGGTGTGAACACGCCTTTCTGTTCGTTTACACGCATTCCCAGCGAGTCCAGGTGACGAAGTAGCATTTCCACATGACCGATTAGCACCTCTCGCGAGTGGGCTAGAATCAGCCAATCGTCCAGATAATTCAGGATGCGCATTCCGCTCTACCTGAGGGGAGAAAGCGCCGCGTCCACGCACTTCGAAAAGGTGCGGGGGGCAAGAGCCAATCCGAACGGGGAGTACTGAGTACTGATAAGCTGTGCCCTCGAACGCAAACCTCAGAAAGCGCCTGTGGCGCGCTGCTATCTGGATGTGAAAGTACGCGTCCTTTAAATCCACTGAACCGAACCAATCCCCTGGACGAACTTGTGCCAGAATTTGCTTCAGAGTTGTCATTCTGAACGCGCGCTTGTGAAGTGCTCGGTTTATGGGTCTCAGGTCCAGAATCGGATGGAAACCCCCCCCTCTCTTGGGTGCCACGAAGTAGCGGCTGTAGAAACCGCTCTCCCTCTCGTTCGGGGGAACCGGTTCTATCGCTCCTTTCTCGAGTAGACTGAGAACTTCCTGTCTCAGAATGGGAACGTTTTGGGGCAAAGTTAATGACGGGATCACGCCGTTGAAGCGGGGTGGTCTGCGTCTGAACTGAAGCGAATACCCGTGTCGAACTAAGCCCAACACCCATGGTGAGATGCCCGGAATTGATTCCCATGCACCCAGAAAATGACTCAGAGTGCGTGCTCGAACTGCGGTCATTGCCGCCACCAGTGTGTTTAGACTGGAGCTGCACTCCCGCGAGGCTGATAACTCTGGCGGGAGTGCGGCTCGCGGTGGGCTGAGTGTGGTGCTGGCGATCTCGTGCCCATGAGATGCCATTATAGTCATCGAGTGTGACCCTGCATTGTCTCGTGAGAGGGCGGGGGTGACACAATGTGAGGTACAAGAGGAAGAAAAAGCTCCTTTTGTGAAGGGATACATGCTTTTATTGAAGAACAAGCAACATTCACACATATGCGATCGTCGCTCAACTGAACATGAGGGACACAATGCATAAGAACACGGTGCTTGGAGGCAGGTACTCCTTCGCGCTCTCTCTTCCTCTTGGCCGCTCCGTCAGGAAGACGGCTTTGACGCGGAGGGGGGCGCGCTGGCCTTCCCTCGGCGCGGGCTCCTTCTCTGGCCCTGGCTCTTTCTCCCTGTCTGCACCGGGAAGCGCGAGCATCCGGCTCGGTGCGAGGCGCCGCTGCTTGTCTAGCAGAGCTCACGGGCTGACGAGTAGCTGATGAAGAGCGCGAACGCTGCTGAGCTGGGGGCGCTCGACGCGGGATCACGTGGCTCATAGCTTTGGCGCGTTTCTGGGTCTCCGAGAAACGCTCCGTGACAGCCTCCACCGCGTTCCCGAAGAGACCGGCTGGAGTGATGGGAGCATTAAGCAACGTTTTCCAGTCGGAATCCTTCACATCTGACAGTGTCAGCCACAGATGTCTGTGGAGGACGACCAGAAAAACCATGGAGCGGCCGATGGCTTGAGCTGAGCGTTTGGTGGCCATCAGCGCCAGGTCCGTAGCCGAGCGGAGATCCCGGATGACGTCAGCCTCAACAGAGGCGACGCCATCCAGGGACTTAAGCAGCTTCGCCTGGAATACCTGCAAGATAGCCATGGCGTGGAGAGCTGATACTGCCTCTCCTGCCGCTCCGTACGCCTTATCCGCTTGATGGGCCGTGAACCTGCAGGGCTTGGACGGCAAGCTGCGGTCCGCGCCCAGTGCAGACGTCGATTGGCACAAGTGAGTGGCGACGGTCTCCTCGACGGGGGGCATGCGCACATAACCGTGGGCTTCAGCCTCGTCGACGTGCGCGAACAAGGACTGAGTGGCAGAGTGGGTGCGCGCCGACTGGGGCGCAGCCCACGACCTAACCACGTGTTTGTGGACGTCCGGGAAAAACGGGGTTCCCCTCTTCGACGCGGCCTGATGGCGGCTCGACTGAAGGAACCACATGTCCAACTTGCTCTTAGTTGGCTCATCCGGCGCGTTCCATGAAAGGTCCAACTCGGCGACGGCCTTAGTAAGGACCCTAAAGAGCTCCTCCTGGAGGTCTGCAGGGCTCCCTTGCTCGGGAGGTGCGGCCTGCTCGGATCCCCAGTCCTTCTCCGACACTGAGAGGGACATGGCGTCCCCTTCCTCGCTAGCTCCAAAGGAGATGAAATCCGCGACCTCGCGGGGGGGGGGGGGGGGGGGGCGGAAGCTAGCGTCCGAGAAGCTGACGGCGTCGAGCTCCCTTTCCCTGGGGGTGGGAGGGCCCACCAGCGGCTTGCTGGCGGCAGTGGGCCCAATCCCTGCAGCTGCTCGAGCCGTTCCTCTCCTGGCCTTGAGGGCGCGCACTGGCATGTCCGCGCAGTGGGCGCACGTGTGGTCGTCTGACAGGGCCGTCTCGGCGTGGGCCAGGCCCATGCAGGCGACACAGAACAGGTGGGTGTCGGGCGCCACAATCGGCCCCGAGCACAAGTTGCAGATTGATGCCATCGGATGCCAAAGACAGTGAGGTATCTTTAGATGCACCTTCAACGATGGCGAGTAAGTAGATATTATTCAGTTCGAATAGCACACGTCGATTTGAGCGTGAAGAAAAGGATTCTGGTGCAATTGACGAAGCGTATGCAATTTATACTGCCAGCGCTTGTAAGGTATTTGCATATTTTGCGTCAATTGGCCAGCTGTCTCCAGCTGGCGTTAGCCCATAAGATTTCAGCAGAAGTGAAGAAGGGGAGGAGTTCCCATACTACGTCATCGACGTAAATGTCGAAGTGACCGCCTTGAAAGGGAACAGAAACTGTGAATGTGTTCTGGCCGTTCATTCACACACAGCAGTGTTTTTGCTCGAGAACACACATTCAAGTCAAGTCAATTTATTTCACATCAGACATTATTTCTCTGTGTGTAAGTGCTATAATCGGGTCTCTGGTGCATCTACCAACCCAGAAAACATGAAAAGTGAAATCTTAGGCTATGTTTACACGGAAACGATCTGAAGAAAAAACGCGAAAGTGCCGTTGCGTTTTCACTTTTTATTCTGCGTTTAGACGAGCGTTATGGGGGGGAAATCCGCGTGCTTATGGGGACGCAAAAGTGTGTGAAATTCGATGTAGTGTGCACTCCAGGCGCTAGGTGGCGATGTGAAGCACTGACACACAACAACACCAATATCTGAGAATATTCTGTGCAGCTGCTGAAAAGACAACTGTACAACTGTGTTGATCAGAGCTGCGAGGGCAACTTAAGGTCCGCCGTATGGAAATAATCCGACATGATAAACACCTCAGGAACTGTGCACACTTGTGTAGAAGTAAACATGAGGATGAGATGATCAGTGTAACTCCACAACAACTACAGAAATGTCTCCACTAACATTCAGAAACGTGCAAAAGTGAAGCTCTGAGTCTCTCTGTAAGGCTGCACTCGCTATTCTGGGATTCTGGATGAGTGAGATCGTGTGTGTGTGTGTTGATTGGCCTGTTTTGTTATTGCTGGAGTTTCTGAAGCTCGTGTGAAGACTCCGCCCTCTTCTGGACGGAGGCGGACCTGCAGCTCATTTGAATTTAAAGGGACACACACACACACAAAAAGGAGACAAGCTGTAATAAATGATCTGGTATTTTGAGCTAAAATTTCAGACACATTCTGGGGACACTTTAGATTTATAATACATTGTGTAAAAAGGGACATGATATGTCACCTTTAATATCTTCATGCCCTATAGGCTGCGTTTACACTTGCGACCTGTATCCGGATTTTGTACACATACACATTGAAAAGACAAGTGTAAACGCGTTTCTGATCAGAATGTTATCAGCGTGTCCAGGTCCAGAGGGAGTCGAGGACCATTGTGATCGGATCTCAGTGAAACGCAATCCAGCCATCGTGTGTGTGTGTGTGTGTGTGTCTGCTTTCACAGGTGACGTCATATAATTCCCCGCCTAGTCTCCCAGTCAGAAAAGAATGGCCAGATGCAGTTTAGACAAGAAATTAAACTCATTTGAACCTTACAAAAAAAGTCAATATTTAAAGGTATAGCGGAGGATCTTTCCGAAATTTTAGAGAAGACCCGCCCTCTCCAATTTTTTAAAAAATGCACATGGCAACACTCTATTTGCTCCCGCAAGGGAACGCCTATTAGCATCGCTAATCGGGCAAATAAGTTAGCACTGAGGCGTAAATTTTACTCGTTAAAATTGAAAGACGGAGACTCGGTTCAAGAGCACATTAAGGTGTTGACTGAAACGTTTGATGCATTGTCAATTGTGGGTGATCATATCGAAGAGGAAGATCGTGTCGTGCACCTGCTAGCCAGTTTACCTGACTCGTTCAACGTGTTAGTCACGGCACTTGAAGCAAGTGTGGATGTACCTAGAATGGAGGTTGTCACGGAACGATTGTTGCATGAAGAATGTAAATTGAGAGAACGTGATGTTGAAAACACCAGCAATAATGTTAAAGCTCTGACTGGAAAACAATTTGTGAGAGGAAAAGGCCCAAAGTGTCACTACTGCGGAAGATATGGACATATCAAACGTGACTGCAGAGAGTTCAACAAATATTTTGCAAGTACAGAATTCAACAAAGAAAGTATGAAGATGGGTTATAAACACAAAGCAAACAAGGCACAAGGAAAAAACAAGACAGTGACTCAGATAGTGAGAGTGTTGGACTAATGATGAGTCATGCACTATCATCAAGTTCTGATGCAAGAATGGATAGCTGGATTGTAGATTCAGGAGCAACCTGTCACATGTGCAATGACAAGAAACAGTTTGTTGAGTTTAAAAGTCTGGAATCCTCACAAGAAGTAACACTCGGAGATGGTTACTCTGTGGAAGCAACAGGACGTGGAGTTGTGCGGCTGAAGATGACATTGATGGTAAGACAAAAGAATGCAAGCTGAATGATGTTTTGTATGTACCACAATTGTCATACAACTTACTGAGTGTATCTAAGGTAACTCAGTCTGGAAAAAAAGGCAAGTTCACAGAGAACAGATGCTGCATCACGGATGGTAATCAAAAACTGATTGCTACTGCAACAAAAAATGGCAGTCTCTATTATGTGAACTGTAGAGAAAGTGATCACTTGAATGCAACAGAAAATGTGAATTTGCATAAAGATGCTAAGGAACAAACCTGGCACCGACGTTATGGTCATCTAGGTGTACAAAATCTGAAGAAGCTGTGTAATGAGTGTCTAGTTGATGGTTTTGACTTTGATGTGTCAAAAGACATAGACTTTTGTGATTCATGTGCTGAAGGAAAGCATCATCGCAGCAAGTTCAAAATCAGTGATCGCAAAAGAGCTGTTGAACCACTTGGCTTAGTGCACAGTGATGTCTGTGGGAAAATTAATGAAAAATCCTTGAGTGGAGCTGAATATTTTCTGACATTCATTGATGAGAATACTCACTATGTATGGGTGTATGTTCTGAAGCGGAAAAATGAAGTTTTTCAGAAGTTCCTAGAATGGAAGGCTATGACAGAAAAATCAACTGGAAGACAACTGAAAGTCTTACGCACGGATAATGGAGGAGAATATACCTCGTCTGAGTTTCAAAACTTCCTGAAAAAAGAAGGAGTTCAACATGAGCTCACAGTACCGAAGACTCCTGAACAAAATGGAGTAGCTGAGCGAATGAACAAAACACTGATGGAGACAGTTAGATCCATGTTAGCGGATGCAAAGCTACCTCAGAAGTTCTGGGCAGAGGCACTGTCAACAGCTGTGTCTCTGAGAAACAGAAGCCCAACGAAATCAGTGAAAGGGATGACTCCTTTTGAAGCATGGACAGGTAAGAAACCAAAGGTTGATCATTTACGTATATTTGGATGCACTGTATATGCTCACATACCTAAAGATGAACGGAAAAAACTAGATCCCAAAGCAAAGAAATGTGTTCTTCTGGACTATGGAACAGAAACGAAAGGATATCGGCTCTATGATACAAAACTTGCAAAAGTGTTTTTTAGTCGAGACGTGCTGTTCAATGAGTCTGATTATGAAATTGAAAAGGAGTCTGCTGAAAATGAGGAAGACACTGTGAAACGATACGTGAAATTTGACTGCCAAGATTCTGACAGTGGCTCAGCAGAAGAAGAGATTCAAAGATCTGATTCTGACAGTGGCTCAGCAGAAGAAGAGATTCAAAGATCTGATTCTGACAGTGGCTCAGCAGAAGAAGAGATTCAAAGATCTGATTCTGACAGTGGCTCAGCAGAAGAAGAGATTCAAAGATCTGATTCTGACAGTGGCTCAGCAGAAGAAGAGATTCAAAGATCAACGAGAGTGAGAAAACCACCTGACTATTACGGAGAGTGGGTAACACTTACTAATAACCAAATAATTGAACCCAAAACTGTAAAAGATGTTTTCAGTAGTCCAGACAAGAATTTAACATTAGATACATCTTAATAATCATTCTAGCAAGAGTGAATTTTTTCAATAGCTAATAATAGCTTACATTCACTTTTACTAGCAGTGATTTTAAATGCATTTCTCCAAATAGCATGACAAACTTTACCTGTCTAGTAGAATCTTCGCGACTGCGGGATCATGGGAAGCCCAACCTGTGCTTTAGCGCACGCCAGCGTGTGAAATATTCACCCAAAATCACTCTGGTCTTGTTTCTATATTCTGCGGCCTTTCTCTTCTTATCATACACTTCGTATACATTTTTTCTCTTTCGACCCTCAGCCATTTTCAGAGGAATGGCTGAAAACGTAACTCACCGCACATTTCACACCTGAAAGAGCGCATGCGCAGAAAGGGAAAACTACATAGGGACGAGCACGTACGACGGCCTTACGTAAACATATCAGAATGATTGACACTTAGGTGGACCAATAGTATAGGCTACCCACCCGGAAAAAGAAAATCCTCCGCTACACCTTTAAAATAGTTTATTTAGACTTACATGATATAGCCTACTGTGTGTGTCATTTTTCATTTTAAATGTGCAACATTATCTGAACGAGGCGATCACCTGTACAGTCACAGCTGTGATCAGCCGTGAGATCTTGATGAAAATGTGTCTGCTTTGCCAGAGCAATAATGGGAATACACTTTTATTTTATAAAAAGCAAATATTCCTTCATTCAAAAAACGTAATCTGATCTAAGACTGGAGATTGCATAGGAAAGTAAAGTGAGTGAGTGAAAGCAATTGGGACATTGCTTAATTTGTATCATCTTTACTCTTAATCTGGTGTCGTGCTACAGACCTAATTTAAATACTATGCAGAAACAGAAATCCGATCAGTTATCCAGTGTAGAGGCATCCAGAGCTGGACGATAATATAGTTACATTTTACAACAATACAAGCAATCAGGCCGTTGCACAAACACAATAGAGTTTGGAGAAGGACTGACGAGTTCTCAGCGTTGGTAAACACACACACACACACACACACACACACACACACACACACACACACACACACACACACACACACACACACACACACATACACACACACACACACACACACACACGGGCCAGAGACGCTCGAGATCTGGGAATATGCTGGTAGATCAGGATCGTCCGGGTCTCTTTCATGCGGGATCTGCAAGTGTCCTGATTTGAGGTCATGAGCACAACACAGAAACTGTCTCTCCAGCAGCCGGAAATGATGAATAAGAGATGTGCGCTCTGAATAGTCGGATAATGTCGGACTTGCACACACGCTTGCATGGCCAGTAAGTAACGGGTGAAATATAGATGAGCTCATGAGCCAGCGCTGGCGCGATGATTTATTCAGCAGAAGCTGTGAGTGCTTGTCACTGTACCAGCAGGTTTACCTACATCTAACCTTTCAGAGCCAGTGCCTCATCACACACACACACACACACACACACACACACACACACACACACACACACACACACACACACACACACACACACACACACACACACACACACACACACACACACACACACACACACACACACACACACACACACACACACACACACACACACACTGGTGACGAGCAGCTGCTCCCTATAGATGAGCTGAACCTGCGACTGTCACTGTCTATTATACAGCTCTCAGAAGAGTGTGACTTATTCTCTCTCTCTCTCTCTCTCTCTCTCTCTCTCTCTCTCTCTCTCTCTCTCTCTCTCTCTCTCTCTCTCTCTCTATCTATCTATCTATCATCTATTTATCTCTCTCTCTCTCTATCTATCATCTATCTATCTACCTTATCTCTCTCTCTCTCTATATATATATATATATATATATATATATATATCTACCTTCTCTCTCTCTCTCTCTCTCTCTCTCTATCTATCTCTCTATCTGTCTATCATCTCTCTCTCTCTATCTCTCTATCTATCTGTTGAAAACAGTTGTGCTGATTCATATATTGTGGAAACTGAGATTTTATTTATCAGGATTCTTTATCAGGAGTAAAAAGATCAAAGAAAGAGAGTTTATCTGAAATAGAATATTTTGTAACATTATACATTTATTTTTATAATGTTCAGTTTACTCAGTTTAATGTTTCATTGCTTAATAAAATAGTTGTTATTTTAAATGTTTCTTAGCCCATTTTTTTGAACGATGATGAAAGTTTTGATGATGATTATTGTAAATTGTAGGTTACATTAGTAGGAGTGTGACTGCAAGAGACTGGACAAGATTCACATTTACGCTTTTACTGTTTGTACTGTAATTTGTTGACAGACCATGTCATTGCGTTACAGAACTGCATAGCACAAAGAATCTCCTTAGGGAAAACTGTACATATTATGACAACTTGTTCAACCATTTTGCATGTAAAGACTTGTGCTATGGACTAATGCCTAAATGTTGTGTGTGTGTGTGTGGGGGGGGGGGGGGATTTATAATACAGTTTAATCAACATGACATAAGCAATTGATAATGTAGGAAACCGCATTGAATTGTACATAATCATTTGCATGGATGTATCTGAGAAATGTACCAAAGCGACTGAGAGAACTGTAAAAAGGCTCAAATCAGATTGGCTGATGACGCGCGGCGCCAGGTAGCTCCGCCCACACGACTCCTCATTGGAGCAAAAGTCCAGCTACTCATGAATATTTGATCACTAAACCTGTAAAAAGAGAGATTCATCTTGGAAGATAGAAAACACTGGATATTATATGACATTTCCCTCAAATTCCACAATGACAACCATAATGAACACAGGCCTCCAGTCTGGATAAGGATCACAGTAATCCCGAGGTCATGAAGATACTGCTCAAGGTATGATTCCTTAGTGTTTCGCTCTTCACAGAAAGTGATTAGAGGCGTCATGAACACAGTGCATGCAAAGCTTAGCTAATATGGAGGATTTCATTGGCCAACACTGACAGAGAATATGTTATATGTGTAATGTAATGTTTTACTTCTGTTACACTGAGTCTGAGTTAGTTCGACTTGCACAGAATATCCTACTGTACTATATCATAACTTTATAAAGCTGTGCGCAAACATAAACACGTCTGTTGTGTGAATATCAAATATCACAGGATTCTGTTGCCTGGCTGCAAATAAAACACGCAAAACTCAGTCACATGATCAAACACACACCGAGTTACTGTTCTGTCGATGAACATCAGTGGCATTCTCACTGCAAGCTTAAACACTGCAGTACACCCTGTTAGCTGCTTACAGTACTGTTATTATAGTCAAACACTACAGTACACCCTGTTAGCTGCTTACAGTACTGTTATTATAGTCAAACACTACAGTACACCCTGTTAGCTGCTTACAGTACTGTTATTATAGTCAAACACTACAGTACACCCTGTTAGCTGCTTACAGTACTGTTATTATAGTCAAACACTACAGTACACCCTGTTAGCTGCTTACAGTACTGTTATTATAGTCAAACACTGCAGTACACCCTGTTAGCTGCTTACAGTACTGTTATTATAGTCAAACACTACAGTACACCCTGTTAGCTGCTTACAGTACTGTTATTATAGTCAAACACTACAGTACACCCTGTTAGCTGCTTACAGTACTGTTATTATAGTCAAACACTGCAGTACACCCTGTTAGCTGCTTACAGTACTGTTATTATAGTCAAACACTACAGTACACCCTGTTAGCTGCTTACAGTACTGTTATTATAGTCAAACACTACAGTACACCCTGTTAGCTGCTTACAGTACTGTTATTATAGTCGAACACTGCAGTACACCCTGTTAGCTGCTTACAGTACTGTTATTATAGTCACACACTACAGTACACCCTGTTAGCTGCTTACAGTACTGTTATTATAGTCAAACACTACAGTACACCCTGTTAGCTGCTTACAGTACTGTTATTATAGTCAAACACTACAGTAAACCCTGTTAGCTGCTTACAGTACTGTTATTATAGTCGAACACTGCAGTACACCCTGTTAGCTGCTTACAGTACTGTTATTATAGTCAAACACTACAGTACACCCTGTTAGCTGCTTACAGTACTGTTATTATAGTCAAACACTGCAGTACACCCTGTTAGCTGCTTACAGTACTGTTATTATAGTCAAACACTACAGTACACCCTGTTAGCTGCTTACAGTACTGTTATTATAGTCAAACACTACAGTACACCCTGTTAGCTGCTTACAGTACTGTTATTATAGTCGAACACTGCAGTACACCCTGTTAGCTGCTTACAGTACTGTTATTATAGTCAAACACTACAGTACACCCTGTTAGCTGCTTACAGTACTGTTATTATAGTCAAACACTACAGTACACCCTGTTAGCTGCTTACAGTACTGTTATTATAGTCAAACACTACAGTAAACCCTGTTAGCTGCTTACAGAACTGTTATTATAGTCACACACTACAGTAAACCCTGTTAGCTGCTTACAGTACTGTTATTATAGTCGAACACTGCAGTACACCCTGTTAGCTGCTTACAGTACTGTTATTATAGTCGAACACTGCAGTACACCCTGTTAGCTGCTTACAGTACTGTTATTATAGTCGAACACTGCAGTACACCCTGTTAGCTGCTTACAGTACTGTTATTATAGTCGAACACTGCAGTACACCCTGTTAGCTGCTTACAGTACTGTTATTATAGTCAAACACTGCAGTACACCCTGTTAGCTGCTTACAGTACTGTTATTATAGTCGAACACTGCAGTACACCCTGTTAGCTGCTTACAGTACTGTTATTATAGTCAAACACTACAGTACACCCTGTTAGCTGCTTACAGTACTGTTATTATAGTCGAACACTGCAGTACACCCTGTTAGCTGCTTACAGTACTGTTATTATAGTCGAACACTGCAGTACACCCTGTTAGCTGCTTACAGTACTGTTATTATAGTCAAACACTGCAGTACACCCTGTTAGCTGCTTACAGTACTGTTATTATAGTCACACACTACAGTACACCCTGTTAGCTGCTTACAGTACTGTTATTATAGTCAAACACTACAGTACACCCTGTTAGCTGCTTACAGTACTGTTATTATAGTCAAACACTACAGTACACCCTGTTAGCTGCTTACAGTACTGTTATTATAGTCAAACACTGCAGTACACCCTGTTAGCTGCTTACAGTACTGTTATTATAGTCACACACTACAGTACACCCTGTTAGCTGCTTACAGTACTGTTATTATAGTCAAACACTACAGTACACCCTGTTAGCTGCTTACAGTACTGTTATTATAGTCAAACACTGCAGTACACCCTGTTAGCTGCTTACAGTACTGTTATTATAGTCACACACTACAGTACACCCTGTTAGCTGCTTACAGTACTGTTATTATAGTCAAACACTACAGTACACCCTGTTGGCTGCTTACAGTACTGTTATTATAGTCAAACACTACAGTACACCCTGTTAGCTGCTTACAGTACTGTTATTATAGTCACACACTACAGTACACCCTGTTGGCTGCTTACAGTACTGTTATTATAGTCAAACACTACAGTACACCCTGTTAGCTGCTTACAGTACTGTTATTATAGTCAAACACTACAGTACACCCTGTTAGCTGCTTACAGTACTGTTATTATAGTCACACACTGCAGTACACCCTGTTAGCTGCTTACAGTACTGTTATTATAGTCACACACTACAGTACACCCTGTTAGCTGCTTACAGTACTGTTATTATAGTCAAACACTGCAGTACACCCTGTTAGCTGCTTACAGTACTGTTATTATAGTCAAACACTGCAGTACACCCTGTTAGCTGCTTACAGTTTTTATTATAGTCACACACTACAGTACACCCTGTTAGCTGCTTACAGTACTGTTATTATAGTCAAACACTACAGTACACCCTGTTAGCTGCTTACAGTACTGTTATTATAGTCAAACACTACAGTACACCCTGTTAGCTGCTTACAGTACTGTTATTATAGTCACACACTACAGTACACCCTGTTAGCTGCTTACAGTACTGTTATTATAGTCAAACACTACAGTACACCCTGTTAGCTGCTTACAGTACTGTTATTATAGTCACACACTACAGTACACCCTGTTAGCTGCTTACAGTACTGTTATTATAGTCACACACTACAGTACACCCTGTTAGCTGCTTACAGTACTGTTATTATAGTCAAACACTACAGTACACCCTGTTAGCTGCTTACAGTACTGTTATTATAGTCAAACACTGCAGCACACCCTGTTAGCTGCTTACAGTACTGTTATTATAGTCAAACACTACAGTACACCCTGTTAGCTGCTTACAGTACTGTTATTATAGTCAAACACTACAGTACACCCTGTTAGCTGCTTACAGTACTGTTATTATAGTCAAACACTGCAGTACACCCTGTTAGCTGCTTACAGTACTGTTATTATAGTCAAACACTACAGTACACCCTGTTAGCTGCTTACAGTACTGTTATTATAGTCACACACTACAGTACACCCTGTTAGCTGCTTACAGTACTGTTATTATAGTCAAACACTACAGTACACCCTGTTAGCTGCTTACAGTACTGTTATTATAGTCAAACACTACAGTACACCCTGTTAGCTGCTTACAGTACTGTTATTATAGTCACACACTACAGTACACCCTGTTAGCTGCTTACAGTACTGTTATTATAGTCAAACACTGCAGTACACCCTGATAGCTGCTTACAGTACTGTTATTATAGTCAAACACTGCAGTACACCCTGTTAGCTGCTTACAGTACTGTTATTATAGTCACACACTACAGTACACCCTGTTAGCTGCTTACAGTACTGTTATTATAGTCACACACTACAGTACACCCTGTTAGCTGCTTACAGTACTGTTATTATAGTCAAACACTACAGTACACCCTGTTAGCTGCTTACAGTACTGTTATTATAGTCAAACACTACAGTACACCCTGTTAGCTGCTTACAGTACTGTTATTATAGTCACACACTACAGTACACCCTGTTAGCTGCTTACAGTACTGTTATTATAGTCACACACTGCAGTACACCCTGTTAGCTGCTTACAGTACTGTTATTATAGTCAAACACTGCAGCACACCCTGTTAGCTGCTTACAGTACTGTTATTATAGTCAAACACTACAGTAAACCCTGTTAGCTGCTTACAGTACTGTTATTATAGTCAAACACTACAGTACACCCTGTTAGCTGCTTACAGTACTGTTATTATAGTCAAACACTACAGTACACCCTGTTGGCTGCTTACAGTACTGTTATTATAGTCAAACACTACAGTACACCCTGTTAGCTGCTTACAGTACTGTTATTATAGTCAAACACTGCAGTACACCCTGTTAGCTGCTTACAGTACTGTTATTATAGTCACACACTACAGTACACCCTGTTAGCTGCTTACAGTACTGTTATTATAGTCACACACTACAGTACACCCTGTTAGCTGCTTACAGTACTGTTATTATAGTCACACACTACAGTACACCCTGTTAGCTGCTTACAGTACTGTTATTATAGTCACACACTACAGTACACCCTGTTAGCTGCTTACAGTACTGTTATTATAGTCACACACTACAGTACACCCTGTTAGCTGCTTACAGTACTGTTATTATAGTCGAACACTGCAGTACACCCTGTTAGCTGCTTACAGTACTGTTATTATAGTCAAACACTGCAGTACACCCTGTTAGCTGCTTACAGTACTGTTATTATAGTCGAACACTGCAGTACACCCTGTTAGCTGCTTACAGTACTGTTATTATAGTCAAACACTGCAGTAAACCCTGTTAGCTGCTTACAGTACTGTTATTATAGTCACACACTACAGTACACCCTGTTAGCTGCTTACAGTACTGTTATTATAGTCACACACTACAGTACACCCTGTTAGCTGCTTACAGTACTGTTATTATAGTCACACACTACAGTACACCCTGTTAGCTGCTTACAGTACTGTTATTATAGTCAAACACTACAGTAAACCCTGTTAGCTGCTTACAGTACTGTTATTATAGTCACACACTACAGTACACCCTGTTAGCTGCTTACAGTACTGTTATTAAGTCACACACTGTTAATCTTCCTTTTCAAGTATAACCAGAACAAAGCATCTCATAATTTACAATGAAAAACCTAAATTGACATTCTTCATAATTCTCTGTGTGACACTTTGATGGTTTTATATTTTAATAATTGTTTCTTCTGAGGGTTTTATGTTGTTAATTTGCTGGTTATTGCAATATTTTCATGATGGTGTTTGTGTGCATGACACACCAGTCCCAGAACTTTAACATTATCTTTTGAATCACTTTTAAGCACTTTGCTAAGGTTTATAGTAATGTGATGGTAAGAATTTAATTAATAACTCTTGCACAACTCTTTCTGGGATGGAGGCATTTCCTGAACAGCTTAACGTTTATGCACTGAAAAAAAAACATCAATTATTCAAATTACTGAGATACTTTTTACTCTTTCTAGTAAATTTCACAAATAATTACAAAGAGATGTGAAGAAACGCACTGAAACGGGTGTCACGCACACTTCTTCATGAACACCAGTGTGTGCTGTAGGTCTTCTTCGTTACTCAGATGACCGGTCATTAAAGCAGCGCTACTGCCTGTAATTACTGGAGTTCTGATGTCGATCCTGACAGAGTAATAATGCAGCGCAGAAACACATAAACACTGCATTATAAACTGCAGCAGCAGAAACACATAAACACTGCATTATAAACTGCAGCAGCAACACATAAACACTGCATTATAAACTGCAGCAGCAGAAACACATAAACACTGCATTATAAACTGCAGCAGCAGAAACACATAAACACTGCATTATAAACCGCAGCAGCAGAAACACATAAACACTGCATTATAAACTGCAGCAGCAGAAACACATAAACACTGCATTATAAACTGCAGCAGCAACGCATAAACACTGCATTATAAACCGCAGCAGCAGAAACACATAAACACTGCATTATAAACTGCAGCAGAAACACATAAACACTGCATTATAAACTGCAGCAGCAGAAACACATAAACACTGCATTATAAACTGCAGCAGCAGAAACACATAAACACTGCATTATAAACCGCAGCAGCAGAAACACATAAACACTGCATTATAAACTGCAGCAGCAGAAACACATAAACACTGCATTATAAACTGCAGCAGCAACGCATAAACACTGCATTATAAACTGCAGCAGCAGAAACACATAAACACTGCATTATAAACTGCAGCAGAAACACATAAACACTGCATTATAAACTGCAGCAGAAACACATAAACACTGCATTATAAACTGCAGCAGCAACGCATAAACACTGCATTATAAACTGCAGCAGCAGAAACACATAAACACTGCATTATAAACTGCAGCAGCAACGCATAAACACTGCATTATAAACTGCAGCAGCAGAAACACATAAACACTGCATTATAAACTGCAGCAGAAACACATAAACACTGCATTATAAACTGCAGCAGAAACACATAAACACTGCATTATAAACTGCAGCAGCAACGCATAAACACTGCATTATAAACTGCAGCAGCAGAAACACATAAACACTGCATTATAAACTGCAGCAGCAGAAACACATAAACACTGCATTATAAACTGCAGCAGAAACTCATAAACACTGCATTATAAACTGCAGCAGCAGAAACACATAAACACTGCATTTTAAACTGCAGCAGCAACACATAAACACTGCATTATATTCCACGCTCCCGATCGCTCAGATGCAGATATAGCGTGTTGATGTGTGTGAATGAGCTTGTGTTTTCTGGGGCCACACTGAGCTGAGATGACAGGACCACCAGCGAGAGGAGATTCTCTCTCTCACACACACACACACACACACACACGCACAAAGACCGGGAGGCCCCGATCGCCCCGCATCACCTCTCTCTCTCTCTCTCTTTATCACTCACTCTCTCTCTCTCTGTCTCTCTATCACTCCCCTCACTCTCTCTCTCTCTGTCTCTCTATCACTCACCTCACTCTCTCTCTCTTTCTCTCTCTCTCTGTCTCTCTATCACTCTCTCTTTCTCTCTATCACTCTCTCTCTCTCTCTGTCTCTCTATCACTCACCTCACTCTCTCTCTCTCTCTGTCTCTCTTTCTCTCTCTCTCTCTGTCTCTCTATCACTCTCTCTTTCTCTCTATCACTCTCTCTCTCTCTGTCTCTCTATCACTCACTTCACCTCCTTGTCTCTCTCTCTCTCGCTCACTCTCTCTCTCTCTATCACTCACTTTACCTCCTTGTCTCTCTCTCTGTCTCTCTCTCTCTCTCTGTCTCTCTCTCTCTGTCTCTCAATTAAATTTAAAAAGTGCTTTATTGGCATGACTGTAAATAATACAATATTGCCAAAGCTTGGAATACATAGAATAATAATAAAAACATAATGATAATAGAATAATAAAATATTAATTCTTAATTCTAAATATACAGTGTAACAAATTAGAACACGTGTGAACATTTGGATACTAGTGTTTTAACACACAGACACACACACACACACACACACACACACAGTTTCAATGCAGGCTGCTTTAATAGTTTCACACACAATTCTTTTTTTTTTATTTTCCTTTCTTTTAATTTGATTTATAATATAGGCTATAGTAACACAATCTTAAAATATAAAGGTTCTAAAATAGTGTTTTCTCAGCAAAGTCAGCATGAAACCGCCGTCGTTTCTCCCGCTCGCATGGATCCGCGACATTACTAATAATTCTTTAGTATTCTATTAATACTAATAATTATAATGTATTATGCTGCCAGACGGTATTAGAGAGTGTAAGTTGTAGAGTAAGACTACACGCCTGCGCACATATACATCACACGCTCATATCTATAGACTAAACACGTGATGCGCATGCGCACGCCGTCAGCTCTTCAGATTCACGTTTTTGAAGTTTACACGGAGATGATCACGCTTTTCTAACATATTCAACACTTGCACCTTGATCCTGTTTCACAGTGTGTGTTCTCGAGCACAAACACTGCTGTGTGTGAATGAACGCCAGAACACATTCACAGTTTCTGTTTTCTGTAGAGCGGTGTCGTGTTAGCGGCCGCTAAGCTAATAACTAATGATCTTTACAGCAGAAGTGAATCAATCTAAACTAACTTTATCTGAAGCGCTTCAGGAACAAGAGCACATGTGGGCGGGGCTTCATTGTGTTCGTGGGAATTGATTGGATGGTTGTGGTTTGCTATTGGCTGATCTCATGTGAGTGACAGGTTATAGCCCCGCCCACTTCATCAGAGAAAAGATGCTGCAAGAGGAACTTATTCTCATTCAACATTATTTACACAATAATGATGTGCACCCATAAATCATTTATGATGAACACTGTAATATTCCATAAAAAATAAGAATGATCCATTTTACGGTTGTAATGAAATGATGCTCATAAAGAACCTTTAGGCTATAAGACATACATATTCCATCAATATAATTAAAGAAAAAACAGAAGGAAAAACAAAATAATACGTAAATATAATAATAAAATGTAGTATCAGTTTCTGTCAGTCCCTCTAATGAAGCTTAGTTCTATTGCAATGAACTCCACGTGCTTATGTTGTATTAATTGTGAGGTAAACACACACACACTGGTGGTCTGTGTGTGTGTATGTGTGTGTGTGTGTGAGATAGTGCTGGTGAATGTCGCGTCTGACAGCAGCTCCGATGAAACAAAAGCTCGCAGAAGACCGAGGCTCCTCCCTGAGTGTGTGTGTGTGTGAGTGTTTGTGTGTGTGTGTGTGTGTGTGTGTGTGTGTGTGTGAGACAGCTGCTGTGAGCTCAGCTCAGTAAAGCTTCATCTCTAATAGGATGAGCAGCCGCTCGAGTGTGTGTGTGTGTGTAGCTGAATGAGCCGCTCATTGTTCGTTTCGTTGTTTCTCTGATATTCCTGCGGATTGATCGATCAGTGATCGGGTGTGATCGGGATTTCTGATGGATCTATCGATGTGAGGAACGTGTCAAACGCGGTATGTATATAATAGAGAATCAAGTTGAGCGCGCGCTGCGCTTCCATGTGATCGCGCGCGCCGCCGCGTCTGATCTGCGTTTATTCTATGATGATGATGATGATGTTTAGAACGTTATTGTTTATTTTCCTCGCGCGTTACTTTGTATCGAAGGCGCGGAGGGTTTATGACGTCACTCCGCTAAACTTCTACCGCCGTCCGTGTGTTTAATGCATCATAAACTCATTAATTATCTGTGCGTTATTAAAGTCAGACAGGGCTGAATATGAGAACAACATCCCTGCGATTTACTGTAAAATTAAATAATTGTTGGAACGGAAATAAATGTCATCGCATGTGTGATTTGTTGTTTTATGTGTAGTTCTGTGTGAAGCGTAATTATGAATGGACGGAGGTATGAAAATATGAAGATGAATATGATGTGATACAGTCAGATGGTTGAAGTTTTTCAGTATTATTATTGTATTCCTCTTTCACTGCCACAACACAACGGGTGTTTTCGCAGCGCTGCCGTGGTAGAAGAAGCATTTCTGGATCCCAGTTCTTAAAATAACCTTTTCTTTCTGAGTACAAAGAACATTTTAATATTCTAAAGGACCTTTAGTGGTTCCATTGATGTTAAAGTTTTTTTCCTCATGGATTGCCAATAAAGAACCTTAATTTGTTTTTAAGCGTGTAACAGGTATTGTGCCGACCCTGAGGTCGTGTGTGTCCGTGACCCCTGGGGTCGTGTAGGGTGTGTCCGTGACCCCTGACCCCTGGGGTCGTGTAGGGTGTGTCTGTGTCCGTGAATGACAGACTTCTTCAGCTGATATAACAATAAGTGTCAGGACTCGCTCTCAGCAGTGAACGCTTTGATTCGGGGCTCAGAATAAAATAATGTTGGTTAATCTGATTGTGTGCTGTGCGTTCTGTGTTCTTCTCCCTGAGATCTGGCAGACGGCCAGCGTTCCCACCGAGATTCCTCCACTATCAGCTTTTACGTTCACGTGGCTTCGTCTTCAGGAGGATCTCGGTTTCGTCTGGAACACGACTGTCTTCCCGCCGTGCCTCAACAGCTACGGCTCAGTCTCAGCTTTATTACACGTACACCGTGTCTGAGGATTTGTGTGGATCTGTAGGAGACCTGCTCGTATAAATAATCTGTTTTGTTTGAGCTCAACTGGTTCATTTGCAGTGAAAACCCTCAGCGGTCAGGAAAGGGTTGAGCAGTGTGTGTGTGTGTGTGTGTGTGTGTGTGTGAGTGTGTTCTGAGAAGAGAGAATTGAAAGATAAACTCGGAGTGAAACGACAGCGCTGCATTTAGTGGCGTTCTGATGCGACTGTAATGAGGGGCAATTAATTATTAATTGTATATATTTATGTCATATGTTTTACATCTGACACACACTTAGATTAAATATGCCATTCTCATTTAATCGAGCACCTGAATTAAAATGACATGAAATCATTACCAAGAAGTTAAAAAAAAATTATTCTAATAAATAATATCAGTAGTGGATGCGCTGCTTTTGAACACTTTGTGGCATGCTGTGTTTTAATGTTTGTTTAGCGCATGATAACAGCAGAACTCACGGTCTGAGGAAATATTTTCACACAAATATTGATCAATAATGCACAATCTGTTTGCATTAAAAATATAAAGCAATTAAAAATACCAGTGGAAAAGATTGAGAAAAACTTTCTTTGAAATGTATTTTATTCTATTTTATTTATGTATTCATTAAAAAACAAGGCAAGGATCGGCTACTAAATGAGTTTTAGCACTGTAATGTGATGCACATCCGTATCTCATATTCTCCCAATGTCTTGTTCCGTTAAACATGTTATCACGTGGAGGAATATGCAGATGTGAATAATATGCAGATGAGGAAATGGTAAAACGAGGCGCTGTAAGCTCCAGATATGGGTATTTCGGGGAGGAGACGCGTGTGAACACAATCTTCCTCTGACTGGGGTTATAAAGGGGATTTTGCGCAGATTCTGGCGTACGGACGCTTTTATAAGTCTGAATATGTTTTGGCATACATACACTTTTAGTGTGGATCCTGGATCCTCCTATGTGTTTAGTTTGAGCTCAACTGGTTCATTTTCGGTGAAAAACCCTCTCACTCTAAAACATGCTGGGTCCTTTTAACACAATTTTGGGGCAAATATGGAGAAACCCAAACGTTGGGGTAAAAATATAATTACTAAATGTAACCCAATGGCTGGGTTCGTCCATATTTGACCGAAAATTGTGTTAAAAGAAGCCAGCATGTTTTGGTCCGCGAAAGGAAAGGGTTGAGCAGTGTGTGTGTTCTGTTCACGGTGCGCTGAAAAGAGAGAATTGAGAAGATAAACTCGAGTGTAATTGTGAGGGAAACCGGAGACGACAGCGCTGGATTTAGGGGGATCTGATGCGACTGTAATGAGGGGAATCTGAGGAACACAAAGCTGAGGACGAGAACGGCATTGAGCGCGACTGATGGCTGTTGGTCACACCAGCGAGTGTGTGTGTGTGTGTGTGCACTCTCAGTCAAGGCCAGGAGGATCCGCTCAGCCTGAATTATTGATGAATTGCTCTCAATTATGTTAAAGGAGCGCAGTGTAAATCACAGGCTCAGAAACTGTGCTCTTCATCCATGATTCACTCGTCATGTGTAATGCATGAGCTCACGGGGAATTGGAACATTTAAGTGGATTATAGTGCATGTGTGTTTGAATCTGGAATACGTCTTTCTACATGATTATTATTTAACTGTTCCTTTGATTTGTAGGTTTTGGACAGGGTTTGATTTTGAAGCTCCTGAAATAAAATTTCAAAGAGCTTTAAAATACTCAAATATCCGGTTAACATTAGTTAATATTAGTTTACATGAATTTAGAATGAGCAACACCTCTACGGCATTTATTATT
>CM060623.1:34326721-34329221 GCA_030578275.1 Meda fulgida
ACACCAGCAGAGCAGCTTAAAGGAGCCACAGCTTCAGCGCTGGACAATAATGTACAGACACACACTGATTAAAGCTCGTCTCGTTGTGTTGGTGTGTGGGAAACATGAACGCTTGTGTTAGTGTGTGGGAAACATGAACAGTGTTGTTGTGTTAGTGTGTGGGAAACATGACCAGTTGTGCTGTTGTGTTAGTGTGTGGGAAACATGAACGCTTGTGTTAGTGTGTGGGAAACATGAACAGTTGTGTTGTTGTGTTAGTGTGAGGGAAACATGAACGCTTGTGTTAGTGTGTGGGAAACATGAACAGTTGTGTTGTTGTGTTAGTGTGTGGGAAACTTGAACAGTTGTGTTGTTGTGTTAGTGTGTGGGAAACATGAACGCTTGTGTTAGTGTGTGGGAAACATGAACAGTTGTGTTGTTGTGTTAGTGTGTGGGAAACTTGAACAGTTGTGTTGTTGTGTTAGTGTGTGGGAAACATGAACGCTTGTGTTAGTGTGTGGGAAACATGAACAGTTGTGTTGTTGTGTTAGTGTGTGGGAAACATGAACAGTTGTGTTGTTGTGTTGGTGTGTGGGAAACATGAACAGTTGTGTTGTTGTGTTAGTGTGTGGGAAACATGAACGCTTGTGTTAGTGTGTGGGAAACTTGAACGGTTGTGTTGTTGTGTTAGTGTGTGGGAAACATGAACAGTTGTGTTAGTGTGTGGGAAACATGAACAGTTGTGTTGTTGTGTTAGTGTGTGGGAAACATGAACAGTTGTGTTGTTGTGTTAGTGTGTGGGAAACATGAACGCTTGTGTTAGTGTGTGGGAAACATGAACGCTTGTGTTAGTGTGTGGGAAACATGAATAGTTGTGTTGTTGTGTAAGTGTGTGGGAAACATGAACAGTTTTGTTGTTGTGTTAGTGTGTGGGAAACATGAACGCTTGTGTTAGTGTGTGGGAAACATGAACGCTTGTGTTAGTGTGTGGGAAACATGAACAGTTGTGTTGTTGTGTTAGTGTGTGGGAAACATGAACAGTTGTGTTGTTGTGTTAGTGTGTGGGAAACATGAACGCTTGTGTTAGTGTGTGGGAAACATGAACAGTTGTGTTGTTGTGTTAGTGTGTGGGAAACATGAACGCTTGTGTTAGTGTGTGGGAAACATGAACAGTGTTGTTGTGTTAGTGTGTGGGAAACATGAACAGTTGTGTTGATGTGTTAGTGTGTGGGAAACATGAACGCTTGTGTTAGTGTGTGGGAAACATGAACAGTTGTGTTGTTGTGTTAGTGTGCGGCAAATATGAACAGTTGTGTTGTTGTGTAAGTGTTGTGTTGTTGTGTTAGTGTGCAGGAAATATGAACAGTTGTGTTGTTGTGTTAGTGTTGTGTTGTTGTGTTAGTGTGCAGGAAATATGAACAGTTGTGTTGTTGTGTTAGTGTTGTGTTTTTGTGTTAGTGTGCAGGAAATATGAACAGTTATGTTGTTGTGTTAGTGTTGTGTTGTTGTGTTAGTGTTGTGTTGTTGTGTTAGTGTTGTGTTGTGTTAGTGTGCAGGAAATATGAACAGTTATGTTGTTGTGTTAGTGTTGTGTTGTTGTGTTAGTGTTGTGTTAGTGTGTGGGAAATATGAACAGTTGTGTTGTTGTGTTGTTGTGTTAGTGTTGTGTTGTTGTGTTAGTGTTGTGTTGTGTTGTGTTAGTGTGTGGGAAACTCTCTTCTCATCAGTTATTGTTTCTCATGTTCAAACTTGTCTGACTTTCTGGTTATGCTTTATAACATCTCCTTTGCTAACATTAGTTACTGCATTAACTAGTGTACTTTTACTGCATTTATTACTGTTAGTTAATATAAATGTCCCTGTTGGTTCACAGTGCATTAACTAATATTAACAGAGACACCTTTTGTTTTTAATAATGTATTCATGGACTCGTGGCTTTTCTGTGAAGCGGCTTTGAAACGGTGTGTGTTGTTGAAAGCGCTGTACAAATAAATGTGAATTGAATTAGTACATGTTGAGATTAACTTAGAAAGGCTGTAAAAGTGTTGTTAGTTCATGTTAACTAATATGTATAACTAATGTTAAGAAATGGGAAATGGAACCTTGTTTTGTAAAGTGTTTCTACTGAAGAATGTTGGGAATTATTGAACATTATACCATGGTCTGGGTGAATACTCGATTCTGATTGGCTGCAGGGTGTCCGTTAAAAAGTGATAGAGGACAGCTAGTAAAGGAGTTCTGGTGAAACTGACTGTTTACCGTTCGAAATTAATAAATAAATGCGCTGCTTACAACAGCTGTGAGTAACCATAGCAACAGGCAGTCAAAGTACAATACACTTATACAATACAAACTAATACAACAATGAGCGACTTCGTTATTTCTTTTAACATTTATGGAGAAAATGACAACTTTGACGACTGGGATGCTGCTGAAGAAAGAAAAAATGTAAATAAAACGGAGAAACGACACAAAGAGATAACATCGGGTGAATTGAATCAAATAGAAGACGAAAAAGATG
>CM060623.1:34331721-34334221 GCA_030578275.1 Meda fulgida
GTCATTCTATCAATCTATCATTCTATCCATCTATCATTCTATCATTCAGTCATTCTATCATTCAGTCATTCTATCAATCTATCATTCTATCATTCAGTCATTCTATCATTCTATCATTCAGTCATTCTATCATTCTATCATTCAGTCATTCTATCATTCAGTCATTCTATCAATCTATCATTCTATCATTCAGTCATTCTGTCATTCAGTCATTCTATCATTCAGTCATTCAATCATTCAGTCATTCTATCATTCTATCATTCTATCATTCAGTCATTCTATCATTCAGTCATTCTATCAATCTATCATTCTATCATTCTATCATTCAGTCATTCTATCATTCAGTCATTCTATCAATCTATCATTCAATCATTCTATCATTCAGTCATTCAGTCATTCAGTCATTCAGTCATTCAGTCATTCTATCAATCTATCATTCTATCATTCAATCATTCAGTCATTCTATCATTCAGTCATTCTATCATTCTGTCATTCTATCATTCTATCATTCAGTCATTCAGTCATTCTATCATTCAGTCATTCTATCATTCAGTCATTCTATCAATCTATCATTCTATCGTTCTATCATTCTATCATTCAGTCATTCTATCATTCAGTCATTCAATCATTCAGTCATTCAGTCATTCTATCATTCAGTCATTCTATCATTCAGTCATTCAATCATTCAGTCATTCTATCATTCTATCATTCAGTCATTCTATCATTCAGTCATTCTATCAATCTATCATTCTATCATTCTATCATTCAGTCATTCTATCAATCTATCATTCAATCATTCTATCATTCAGTCATTCAGTCATTCTA
The DNA here is from genome assembly GCA_030578275.1 of Meda fulgida. Classification (NCBI taxonomy): domain Eukaryota; kingdom Metazoa; phylum Chordata; class Actinopteri; order Cypriniformes; family Leuciscidae; genus Meda; species Meda fulgida. The sequence goes on from CM060623.1 coordinate 34,332,547, forward strand.
TCATTCAGTCATTCTATCAATCTATCATTCTATCATTCAATCATTCAGTCATTCTATCATTCAGTCATTCTATCATTCTGTCATTCTATCATTCTATCATTCAGTCATTCAGTCATTCTATCATTCAGTCATTCTATCATTCAGTCATTCTATCAATCTATCATTCTATCATTCTATCATTCAGTCATTCAGTCATTCTATCATTCAGTCATTCTATCATTCTGTCATTCTATCATTCTATCATTCAGTCATTCTATCATTCTATCATTCTGTCATTCAGTCATTCTATCATTCTATCATTCAATCATTCAGTCATTCAGTCATTCTATCATTCAGGCATTCTATCATTCAGTCATTCTATCATTCAGTCATTCAGTCACTCTATCATTCTATCATTCAGTCATTCTATCATTCTATCATTCTGTCATTCAGTCATTCTATCATTCAATCATTCAGTCATTCAGTCATTCTATCATTCAGTCATTCTATCATTCTATCATTCTATCATTCAGTCATTCAGTCATTCTATCATTCTATCATTCAATCATTCAGTCATTCAGTCATTCTATCATTCTATCATTCAGTCATTCTATCATTCTGTCATTCAGTCATTCTATCATTCAGTCATTCTGTCATTCAGTCATTCTATCATTCAGTCATTCTATCATTCTGTCATTCTGCCATTTTGTCATTCTATCATTCTATCATTCTATCATTCAGTCATTCTATCATTCTATCATTCTATCATTCAGTCATTCTATCATTCTATCATTCTATCATTCAGTCATTCAGTCATTCTATCATTCAGTCATTCTATCATTCTATCATTCTATCATTCTATCATTCTATCATTCTATCATTCTGTCATTCAGTCATTCTATCATTCAGTCATTCTATCATTCTGTCATTCTGTCATTTTGTCATTCTATCATTCTATTATTCTATCATTCAGTCATTCTATCATTCTATCATTCAGTCATTCTATCATTCAGTCATTCAGTCATTCTGTCATTCAATCATTCTCTCATTCTATCATTCAGTCATTCTATCATTCTATCATTCTATCATTCAGTCATTCTATCATTCTATCATTCAGTCATTCAGTCATTCTATCATTCAGTCATTCAGTCATTCTCTCATTCAATCATTCTATCATTCAGTCATTCAGTCATTCTCTCATTCAATCATTCTATCATTCAGTCATTCAATCATTCTGTCATTCTGTCATTCTGTCATTCAATCATTCAATCATTCAGTCATTCAATCATTCTGTCATTCTGTCATTCTATCATTCAATCATTCTATCATTCTGTCATTCTATCATTCAATCACTCTATCATTCTATCATTCAATCATTCAGTCATTCTATCATTCTATCATTCAGTCATTCTATCATTCTATCATTCAATCATTCTATCATTCTATCATTCAGTCATTCTATCATTCTATCATTCAGTCATTCTGTCATTCAATCATTCTCTCATTCAATCATTCTATCATTCAGTCATTCTGTCATTCAATCATTCAATCATTCAGTCATTCTGTCATTCTATCATTCAGTCATTCTGTCATTCAGTCATTCTATCATTCTATCATTCAGTCATTCTATCAATCTATCATTCAATCATTCTATCATTCTATCATTCTATCATTCTGTCATTCAGTCATTCTGTCA
>CM060623.1:34344221-34349221 GCA_030578275.1 Meda fulgida
GGGAGCCTGAAACATCATCACGACTGTAAAAGAGTGTAATGTGAGTGTGGCTGAAGAAACTCCCTGTGAGTCGCAGGGCTAATGGGAATGCTGGCGGATTCGTGGCTTTAATCCCGTTGAGGGAAATAAAGGAGCAGCGCTGGAGGGGCGTCTGTTCCCTCAGATAGAGACACTGTAATCTGCAGCGCTGGGATTTACCCCCGCACACACACACACACTCTCTGTGCGTCTCATAAGTTCACTCTTCACTGGAGGTGTCATGTGACCGATGGTGTCTTGACTTCCTGTGTGTCCTCATTTGTTTCCTGCCTAGAGGAAAACATGCCAAACCAGTGGGATGTTAATAAAGCAGCATTTCCATCCCATGTGTTCAAGAAAACACTGTAAAAAAAAATCTGGTAAATTTACGGTAAAAACCTGAGAAAAAAAATTCTGTGGTGGCCTGAAATGTAGTGTAAAAAATACGGTACCAACATTTTAGGTTTTACAGACGTAACTTAAATTTACAGTAAAACCCTAATGTACATAACTGATTAGAAAAACTATGAAGACAGTTATTTCAACAAACATCAAATGTGAAGTGCCACGAATGGTGGGAATGTCAATTTACGATTTTTTAATGTAAATAATACAATTTCTTTTTTACGTCCATAAATTTAAATTAGTTTACAGTATTTTCTGATACAGATCTATCACAGTTAGTCACCGTATATAGTATGGAAACTTTCTGTTAACCAATGAACAGTTTTTCACCGTAGCATTTTTACCGTTTAAATCACGATCATTTTTTTTAGCAAATCGTCACTTCCAGGGAAATTGGTGGAGAATATGAGTTATAAAACTGTACGTTTCTTTATTTGGGCTCTTTTTCATAAACGAGTGTGTCTCAGAGCGCCAGACGAAACACAGTAAACGCCGTGCGTTCGGGAACACACTCGTGTGTGTGTGTGTGTGTGTGTGTGTGTGTGTGTGTGTGTGTGTGTGTGTGAGACGCTCCTGGAGGGAAGCACACCAGATTGTTCTGATGACACACTTCGCTCCGGCGTCTCAGAAACACCAAACCAACACGTCTAATATAGTGCATGTGAACACGCATTGAGTCTCGGTGTTCCTGTGTTTAGCAGGAACTAGAGCAGAGCGACACGGATAGACACGGATGTGCTCACGCTAACGAGGTCACGCGTGTTAAACGCGTTCATATGAACCCGTGACTGCATATATAACCATAACTCAACCTGTTAATGTCGAACGCATGAGGAAGGGTTTGTTCTCTGATTCTGAGGCCATGGCCAGTTATTCATAGCAATCAGGAGCTGCTATGCTGTTGTTTCTGGAGATTGTGTTTGTGTTTGATGAGGGATGTCTTCATGCTCGTGCTCCATTGTTCCTGAAGGAAATAAAGGATCCCGGTGTTCCCTGAGAGCGGATGATCCGCGCCGGATTCATTAGTTGAGTGGATATTTGAACTTAAGCAGCTCCTCAATTCCATTACGCCGCTTTACATTATTCAGCGTCTCATTCCTCAGACGTTACAGTGAGAAGCTTTAACACGAAATACTGATATTTCAGTATTATTCAGATATTCTTGTAATTTTGAAGAGCTTGAAATGTCACTTTTGGTGAGAACACTTATTTATTTTCCTTTTTATGTATTTTCCATTTTCTTTTTCTGTCTTTTTTTAAGGTTTGGTAATTTAGTTTTTTCATTTTTATTACACATTTATTTATTTTTATTTTTATTTATTTTGTAATGATTTTAGATGTAGTTATGTCGAGGGATTGTGGGATTAATCTTGATGGACATCCGTGTGTGTGCGGAGACAGAATGAGCCGTGATGAACGGCGTGGACTAAAGCGCCTGAATGAGATGATAATGGAGGCAGATTGTGTCTGCGGCTCATTTCGGGAGTTTAATAGCTGGAGCTCCACTGGGAAAATAACATTTATTCCTGAAATGAAATACATGTTTGACTCCTGAAAACACTTACTGATGATGTTCTGCTGATGATCATTTTTACATGAGTTTTATATACAGTCAAACCTAAAACACCTTCAACATTTCTCTCAGTTTATTCACTGGTTTAGAAAATGGTGATATTTCACTGGTTTTGTCCGTCCTTCTGTTAGACTCACACATGAATTATGTTGAATATCTGTCAGCTGGTAAATGTAACTACACAATTAGAGAATACCAGTTTAGCTCCACCAGTGAGCAAGCAATGCTTCATGTTGTTCAGTCTGTGTGTAAAAGAGCATTAGCAGTTTCAGAAAAACACTGAAGAAAACATGATCAGCTCAAAGTGGCGCATTCATTTTAAGGCCCATATTTTTACTGTATGAAGAATATTTGGGTGTAATATGTCACAGTTTACTTTATTTTGCTCTCCTCACTTACAGAAATGAACTATAGTGTCCTCACACACTAGTGAAAACATATAAACTTCTATCTGGTGTCTGAATAATGTTTGGTTTGTTCTTCACATCAGTGTTTATTTAAAAACATGTTCCGTGGATGTGTGAGTTAGAGATCGATTATAAACTTGAAAGCGATTAGTGAGTAGATGAGTTATCGAGGTTTGAGTGACGAGTAAATGAGGACAGAATGAAGAGCCTTTAAAATTCAGTATCAGTGTGTGTGTGTGTGTGTGTGTGTGTGTGTGTGTGTGTTCAGAGGACACTGGATTCCCGTCAGTCGAAGGTTTATAATGAACGTTCCCCTGCCGCTGATGTGATAACGGCTCTTTGTTCTGCTCTTCACACACACACACACACACACACACACACACACACACACACACATACACACATGATCCTTCACGGTGAGCTGATGCTCATTTTCTCCGTCAGGAATCCTCAAGGGCTGTTTTAAAGTCAAAACTTCCACTTTGCGATATCAGAATGCAGTTTCTGGCGTGTGTAGCGTAAGCTGCTTTAGTGCTGCTGTTTATTTTGCAGCATTGGAGGGTTTTATCTGGAAAGGAGCATAATCCTCACAGCGGGCGTTCAGCGCCGAGATGTTGCTGACAGCTTTGAGTCTCTTTGTGTCTGAGCGTTTGCTCCTGGTTCAGCCTCAGAACCTCTGGACTTCATGCCTCGGGCCGAGGCGGAGTCCCTCAGGAGAACACTGGAGGGCCTGAAGACCAGGGTTGGGAATCCAAACTCGAACACTTGAGGTCAGGAACCGAATGCTTGTCATAAAAATAAAAATTATTCCTTCCTTTGTGAGCATTTTATTGTGACTTTAAACAATTCAAGCACGAGACTCTGTTGAACATGTGTGTTATTATACTGTGCAGCTCTTAAAGTGACAGCAGCCTAATATTCCTGCTCTATAATAACGCTAATATTCCCGCTCTATAATAACTCTAATATTCCTGCTCTATAATAACTCTAATATTCCTGCTCTATAATAACTCTAATATTCCTGCTCTATAATAACGCTAATATTCCTGCTCTATAATAACACTAATATTCCCGCTCTATAATAACTCTAATATTCCTGCTCTATAATAACTCTAATATTCCTGCTCTATAATAACGCTAATATTCCTGCTCTGTTCAGGCGTGTCTGTGTTCAGGTGTATCTGTGTTCAGGTGTGTCTGTGCTCAGGTGTGTCTGTGCTCAGGCGTTTCTGTGCTCAGGCGTTTCTGTGCTCAGGCGTGTCTGTGCTCAGGCGTGTCTGTGCTCAGGCGTTTCTGTGCTCAGGCGTGTCTGTGCTCAGGCGTGTCTGTGCTCAGGCGTGTCTGTGCTCAGGCGTGTCTGTGCTCAGGCGTGTCTGTGCTCAGGCGTGTCTGTGCTCAGGCGTGTCTGTGCTCAGTCGTGTCTGTGCTCAGGCGTGTCTGTGCTCAGGCGTGTCTGTGCTCAGTCGTGTCTGTGCTCAGGCGTTTCTGTGCTCAGGCGTGTCTGTGCTCAGGCGTGTCTGTGCTCAGGCGTGTCTGTGTTCAGTCGTGTCTGTGTTCAGGCGTGTCTGTGTTCAGGCGTGTCTGTGCTCAGGCGTGTCTGTGCTCAGGCGTGTCTGTGTTCAGGCGTGTCTGTGTTCAGATGTGTCTGTGCTCAGGCGTGTCTGTGTTCAGATGTGTCTGTGCTCAGGCGTTTCTGTGCTCAGGCGTGTCTGTGTTCAGGCGTGTCTGTGTTCAGTCGTATCTGTGTTCAGGCGTGTCTGTGTTCAGGCGTGTCTGTGTTCAGGCGTGTCTGTGCTCAGGCGTGTCTGTGTTCAGGTGTGTCTGTGTTCAGGCATGTCCGTGTCTGTGTTCAGGCGTGTCCGTGTCTGTGTTCAGGCGTGTCTGTGCTCAGGCGTTTCTGTGCTCAGGCGTGTCTGTGCTCAGGCGTGTCTGTGTTCAGGGGTGTCTGTGCTCAGGCGTGTCTGTGCTCAGGCGTGTCTGTGCTCAGGCGTTTCTGTGCTCAGGCGTGTCTGTGCTCAGGCGTTTCTGTGCTCAGGCGTTTCTGTGCTCAGGCGTGTCTGTGCTCAGGCGTGTCTGTGCTCAGGCGTGTCTGTGCTCAGGCGTGTCTGTGCTCAGGCGTGTCTGTGCTCAGTCGTGTCTGTGCTCAGGCGTGTCTGTGCTCAGGCGTGTCTGTGCTCAGGCGTTTCTGTGCTCAGGCGTTTCTGTGCTCAGGCGTGTCTGTGCTCAGGCGTGTCTGTGCTCAGGCGTGTCTGTGCTCAGGCGTGTCTGTGTTCAGTCGTGTCTGTGTTCAGTCGTGTCTGTGTTCAGGCGTTTCTGTGTTCAGGCGTGTCTGTGTTCAGGCGTGTCTGTGCTCAGGCGTGTCTGTGCTCAGGCGTGTCTGTGTTCAGGCGTGTCTGTGTTCAGATGTGTCTGTGCTCAGGCGTGTCTGTGCTCAGGCGTGTCTGTGCTCAGGCGTGTCTGTGTTCAGGCGTGTCTGTGTTCAGGCGTGTCTGTGTTCAGTCGTATCTGTGTTCAGGCGTGTCTGTGTTCAGGCGTGTCTGTGTTCAGGCGTGTCTGTGCTCAGGCGTGTCTGTGTTCAGGTGTGTCTGTGTTCAGGC
>CM060623.1:34359221-34411721 GCA_030578275.1 Meda fulgida
TTGGGCTTTTATTAGTTTGGGCCTGTAGTGCCTCTGAGAAACAGTTTCTTTGGGGTTTTTCTGTTTATTGAAACCTCAGTTCAGGTCACAACAAAATACAGTCACTGAACGCGGATCTCAGTGTTATCTTGTATAAAGCTGCGTAATCCACATTGATCTGCTGTATATGTATTTAGTTCATGATTTTAGTCTCAGATACTGTGTTCAGCACACACACACAGGCACACACACACACATGCACACAGGCACACGCACACACACACAGACACACACACAGGCACACACACAGGCACACAAACACACAGGCACGCACTGACACACACACACACACACACACACAGCTGAGCATTAAGCTGGTGTTAGTGTCTCAGTATGTGCATGCGGGACATTGTCCACATTCCTCAGTCGTCGGCTCCAGCACCACAGAAACCCGAACCCCCACATGAGCCCCTGAGGGCCCGTCATGGGAACCGAGACCCTGGAGCCGCTACTGACCCCAGAACAGCGGAGAAAGCAGAACGTTCTGGAGAAGCGCGTGTGTGTCGGCTCGGGATGCACATGATGAAGGGGCGGAGCTACAGCAGAGGGGGAGGCGTGTTTGTGGGGATTGACAGGTGTGAGACGCATACAAATGAGCTCCTTTCTCTGCGAACAGAGAGTGAGAGAGTTTGACAAAAGGCCACCAGATGGACGTTCGCCCGCATTCCTGCACACAAAGAGCCTCTGTTGAGACACACACAGCCGTCAGACCTGCACTCAAGTCCAGTTTCTGCAGATATACTCATTTAAATCTGACGGATTACTTATTTGCTTTGCTTAACAGACCAGAACTCTAATAGAGGCTCTAGAATGAGAAAGTGCTGCTATAAGATGATGTCTGTGCATTAATGTGAGGATGAGCTACAGATGATAGTCTGCACTGTTAGAACACCTCATCATTCTCACCATGCAGAACCAGCAGAAGTGGCTCAACCCTCTCGTCGCTCAGAAATTACAGAAAATATTTTTTTATTTCAATGAAATCAATGTACTATATTTTAGTAAGATAATGTTTTTTATGTATTATTTTGTATTTTTAGGGGATTTTATTGTACTAAATTATATTTACGCTGTATTTATAATCCATTTAATCACTTTTTTGAGCATAGACCTGAACATTTATTTTCCAACTTAAACTGGTAAATCTTGAATGCTTTAAAGCACAGACTGACTTCTCAAAGACACTTGGCAGATTATTGCTGACGTGAAAAAAGTTTAAAAAAGTGAACTTAAAAAAAGTAACAGAATTGTACGTTTATTGTTATGAAAAATGTGCAAAAATACTATTTTAAATTTGTATATGAATTTGTATTTTCAAAAACAAGTTTTACTCTAAAACTGATCAAATCGAAGCCATAAATGTAAAGTTGTGTTGTAACGTGAGTGATATGTCAGTAGATGTTCAAGGAGATGTTGTGCGGCTGCAGTTCCACACGCGTCCACTAGAGGAAACTCTCATTCGTTTACAGTGCGCTCGTTCCTGACCGCGAGAAACACACGTGACTGTTGTTTACAGGACCATTTAAGCTGTTCAGATCATATCCAGGATTTTTGTTTGTGTGTGTCCACATCGCATCCTCTGCATTTTTCGGTCAGGAATGACGAGGAGAGGGGATTGTGCAGTCGTAGAGATGTGGACGAGCTGCAGTTTGAGTCCCACGTGTCCGTCGCGGTCCATGTGATCATGTGCGTGAACGGAGACCGTAAATCTGTGGGAATGAGACTCTCGAGTCCTTAAAGTTAATGATGCAGGGTGCACATCTATTAGTGCTGTTTAACTCGCTGATAGTCACGTGATCTGGCGCGGGGACTCCTCTCACAGGCTCAGATCCTGCTAATATAGCATTTTTTACAATGAACCAAGCTAAATGACAGCTGAACTCAACTGCTATAAACACTTCATTTTCATGTATTTAAAGTTCCCCTTAATGTAGTTTATATGTCTATGTGGTGTTTTTAATACGCTTTAAGACACATGTGTAAGTTTATAAGTCGACAGCATTGCTGAGTATTTTCTGCTTAAAACTGCAGTGAACCAAAGACAGTCTCAAAAACACGCTGTGAAATCGCTGGTGTTTCTGACGTCACAAACAACCTTGTAACCAATCAGATCAACGTGTGCTCGTCAACCAGTGGATCTCTGAGTGAGTGAGTGGAGGCGGGGCTCATTTGCATACTCATAGAACCACGCATACTAAATGAGGCAAGGGTTACATTCAAGATATTTTAAGGCATGAATAATTTTTTTCAAAGATGCGTTTTAAGGGATAAAATTATTGACTACAAGGTATAAATAAAAATAAATAAAAAAATAAAAAGGCCAAGCTCACATAATAATAACCATTGTTATTTTTAATAAAACTTCACTGTAATAATTACTGCAATGTGTTTAGATCCAATTATATGATTTTGAATAATGAACCAGAGCGAGAACATGCATTATAAATGTCTTTCAGATATTCTGTGGCTTACAGAATCAGATGAATTGAAACCCTTCGCACCGCTCTTTATCTCTGCGTTTGTGAAGTGTGTTTTGTGAGGATGTGTGTGTGTGTGTCGTCCTTCAGAGAAACACCTGCGATCCGCAACTCACTGTCACATTAGGCTGAAGTTTAAATGAGTGTGACGTGAATCTCGTTAATGCTAAAAACTCTTTTGTTGTGTTGACATATAACATTTTTCTACAGTTTTTATTTTTCAACCAGCTCAACAAATACTCTGGTTTGGTTTTGTACCTAAAATAATGAGCTATTTTCTATTTTGTGCCTTTGAAAATTGCATTCAAAATCCATTTGGCTCAAAAATCTCGTTAGTTTAAACGGCGTTAGTTGAATTTGAACATGATTGTTGCATCGGAGGCATTCGTCACTTCTCTCTGTCTCACTTCTTCAGTAATTACTCGCTAGAATGGAATTTCACTAATGAGCGCGAGCGACACCGTACCTGTGTGATTAAAATTCATCAGAAACCCGATCGCTGCGGTGGAGCTGTGTGACTCAGGAGTGTGTGAGATCTGGCTCTTCAGGAACTGCTGATGTTAGTAATGCAGACTCGTGTCCTTCGTCTCTGGCGTCTCATAACGCTGGAAGAGCTTCACTCATCTGGCATTCGCCTCTGCTGACCCGCACTACGGCAGTCATTTCACAAATGGCTTTTCTATTAGATTGAGCCACTGGGAGCCAGCGGCTGCTGAGTCTCATTGAATTCAATTCAAGTCTGAACATAAGATCAGATTCTGAACATGAGCGTGTGAGATGATCTGACAGATATGAGCTTCAATTTATCAAAATCAAAGAAACTGGAATTACAGGATGAGGAATTAACTGAATTACAACTCGGAGAGAAATGCATCAGCTAATGAAGTGTTCTTCCACCCTCATCCATTAATTAAAAATGCCCCTGTTTCCTAGCGTCGCAAACACGTAACCAATCCCGCAGCGAGAGCAGCTGCAAGAGAACATTAGCAGTATAGCGGTGAATTATGTGTATTACGATGTTATGATGAAGTTGCTCAAAGCGTTTGTAAGGATGCTGATGTTTAGACGGCGGTCTGACTCGGAGAGGCGCACGGGAACACGGTTTGTGTAACGTTAGCAACACATTATAAGCTGATTGATAGGGTGGTCAAGCCAAAGGCTAATCATATTAATTACTGTCATGTGTCCGATGTTGTAGAGAGCGATACATAACACGGATGACCGTTCTCATACGTCGCCGGTAGACGAGCCTGTGATTCACTCTTCCACTTCTGAATCAGTTTATGCCGGGATTAAACCAATATTTCCACGTGTGTAGCGACTGGAGGCGGAGACTAATTAGCATATTCATGGATCCGCGTTCAGTACATGAAGCAAGGGTGTCAAGTTACAATAACGCTATTTTAAACCATGAAGAAACTATTTTCACAGGAAAAAACATTTAAATATGTCATTTTGAGTTTTAAGGGATTATTGACTGCAGGGGGACTTTAAGTTTTGCACACTTTTGTCTTTGTCAAGCCGTAATTCAGAGTTTAAACTAATTCTACTGTCTTAACAAACAGGATACAGAATTGCAATTTGAATTTGCCACCATTCAAACTCAAGAATTGAAATGTAATGTTTAGAGATATTGTTAGTGTAGTAGTGTAGTACATGGAGAGGGATGTTTGTGGACGCTCAGAAATTACATAAAGGCTCAATATTTGTCCCTGGAATTGATTTCCTGGAGCATTTTTGTACCTTTTTAAGGGATATTTTTATTTATATATGTTATTAAATGTATCTGTGGCTTCTTTTATGTGAAATACTCAATCAGAATACTATAGTCTGTTGCCAATAACATCTGATCAGTAACAACCATCGGCACAATGCAAAGGAGGAAGAGAATGAGTATTACATAAAGTATATCAATTAGAAAACAGAAACTCATCTCAATGTTGGGCTGCAATTTATGCCCAAAACATTACTGTTGATTATTGCTCTTGATATTGTAATGAGTATTCATTGAATGCATAAAAAGCTCGGGGAATGTGTGTGATATTGTAGCTGAAATGAATGACGCTGTTGATGTGTCTTCACAGAGATCACATTTACACCGTGGACATCGAGACGGCCAACGCCGAGGAGATCTTCTTCAGCAAGGTGAGTCCTGCTCGAGTTTCCCAGGATTGAGTTCTGCGCTCCTCTTAATTACCTGGCAGCTAACGAGCCCGAGCGGACGCCACTAAGAGCTTCCTCCAATCAGGAGCCGCCGGCATGTCATGTGACCGAGAGAGACGCTTGACGAGGAGTGTGTTTGTTTATTTATTTATTCATCCTTTATTTAACCAGGTACGTAAATCCCATTGCGATATCACGATCTCTTCTTCCAGACACCTGGACAAGACGGCTGCACATAGAGTTTCACAGATAACCATAAAAAACAACAAGCAAGAAAAGCACACTGCAAAAAAAATGCTTTTCTTACATAGTATTTTGTCTTGTTTCCAGTCCAAATATCTAAAAATTCTTAAATCAAGATGCATTTACTAGAGAAGTAAAATGACAAGATCTTAGAATGACTTAGTACGACTGGAAATCATATATTTTGTGTGTGACGGCGGATCGATGAGGTTTAATCAGGCGCTGGTGTTACGGCTGCATCGGGCCCGTTTGACCCCTGACCCCTGCCCCAGTAATCTGGTGAATGTGTGAGCGCATCTATTGATGTGATCTTGATCTCCTGTCGACAGAAGCTGACGTGGAAGTCCAGACAGGCCGACGTGGACACTTGCAGAATGAAGGGCAAACACAAGGTACAGTCTGAGGAACGACAGCACAGGAACGTTCTGGCAAGATTCTCTCATCCTTATGAAAAAACGTTCTTTTAGTAACATTCATGGAACATTCAAGTCTAGTCACCTTTATTTATACAGCGCTTTTTACAACACAGAGTTTCAGAGCAGCTCTACAGAGATAACAGGAAAATAATGCAAGAGTTTGTTTCTAGAAGAAAATAGCGCCACAACGTTACTACTACTTTTTTTCCGAGAACATTCAAAGTAAAATTCTCATAATACGTGCAAAATTATAAAATAGAGATAGCATTCCCTTAAAGGATTAGTTCAGAATTAAAGTTTCTTGATAATTTACTCTCCCGCACGTCATCCAAGATGTTCATGTCTTTCTTTCTTCAGTGGAAAAGAAATTGAGGTTTTTGAGGAAAACACTCCAGGGTTTTCTCCATATAGTGACTTCAATGGGGTCCATTTCATCCTGATCACGTAATGCATGAAGTCGTGGACGTGCAAGACCAGCGTTTGTGGTTAAAAGTATATAAATGTGTGTTGTGTTATAAATGTCGCTGGTTTGTGTAGATGAGACTCGTATTCCTCGGCTGGATCGTGTCGAGACTCTGAAGCTGCACTGAAACTCACATCTGGACCTTCGAGCCGTTGGACCCCATTGAAGACACTATATGGAGGAAACCCTGGAGTGTTTTCCTCAAAAACCTCAATTTCTTTTCCACTGAAGAAAGAAAGACTTAACAAGCATTTTAAACACTGGCCGTTTTTCAGAAAAATAGTGTTTTCATAACTTACTGGAACATCAGCTAAAGGTTCTTAGAACATGTGTTTGTTGGCTGGGATTGTTAGAGACGTGAGATGAAGTCACTGATGATGATGATGAAGATGATGATTATGATGATGATGATGATGATGATGAAGATGATGATGATGATGAAGATGATGATGAAGATGACGATGATGATGAAGATGATGATGATAAAGATGAAGATTGATGTACTGTACATCTTTCTCCTCTCGTTTCAGGACGAATGCCACAATTTCATCAAGGTTCTCCTGCAGCAGAACGCCGAGTCTCTGTTCGTGTGCGGCACCAACGCCTTCAACCCGTCCTGTCGGACCTACAAGGTGAGACTATTCAGAATTCTGTCTATTCAGAATCAAACAAGAAACACGTTCCTCGTTCATTTTCCCAGAGAGTGAAACACTCGAAAAAGTCTTAAATAACACAAAACTCTTCAAAATCATCCATCTTGATTGTTTTTGCTGTAAAGATTATCAGAGACGCTTCTGTCATGTTAAAGAGGCTCTAAGCAAATAAAATACTATCATGCTATTTCATTTTGTTTATATTCTTCAATATATATACATTTTGCACAACTTTTTATATTTTTTCTTTTTCTTTTAAAGTCCCCCTGTAGTCAGTAATTTTATCCTTTAAAACTCATCTTTGATCACCAAAATTACATATTTAAATTATTTTTCCTTGAAAAAAATTCTTTATCCCTAAAATATCTTGAATGTAACTCGACACCCTTGCCTCATTTAGTATTTACGGTTCTATGAATATGCAAATGAGCCCCGCCTCCACTCACTCACTCAGAGATCCACTGGTTGACGAGCACACGTTGATCTGATTGGTTACAAGGTCGTTTGTGACGTCAGAAACACCAGCGATTTCACACCGTGTTTTTGAGACTGTCTTTGGTTCACTGCAGTTTTAAGCAGGAAATACTCAGCAATGCTGTCGACTTATGAACTTACACATGTGTGTGTTAAAGCATATTAAAAACACCACATAGACACATAAACAACATTAAAAGCTGGATTTTCACCACAGGGGATCTTTAACTTTTGCACAGTCAGAGTCAACACGTTTCAAAGTTTGGACCAGTTTAGAGCGGCTTGGAGACCTCGACTCAGGCTCGACGTCTCCGGTGAGAGCGGCGGTATTGTCTTATGAACATGTCGAGCTGCTGATTTTGTCTCCATGCTTGAGCTTTCAGTGTTTTTCCCCGTGATCACATCATCTCCTCTTCTGCAGTTTAGTCAGAGAGAAGCGTGTCTGTGATCATCTTCCAGCAGTCGCTGTAATGTCTGGCACACACGAGTGAATGAAGGATTCCCCCCCGCAGACACTCGGCCCCTGGAAGCCCTCGCGCTTCTCTTCGTCTCGGTCGTGTCCACCTCGACTCGCTTCTGCTGTCCAGCTCCCGGCGCGCCGGCTCTGAGGAGCGTCTGTTTCAGGGCCAGAGTCATCCCACATTAATCATCGGCGGACAAATGTTCTCCTGAACGGATGCTTGGATCCGCGGCCTCCTCCCGAGAGCCCATCTGTGGCCGCGCTCATACCGAGCCGGTGTCCGTTACATCAGCTGTTACCGGGCGGATCCGCAGGCCTGACGACACACACACACACACACACACACACACGCGTCCCGTGACCCTCAGTGAAGGAGTAAACGACACACACACACACACACACACACACACACACAGACAACACACACACACACATACACACTCACACACAGCACACACACACTCACACACAGCACACACACACTCACATACAACACACACACAACACACACACTCACACACAACACACACACTCACAAACAACACACACAACACACACACACACACACAACACACACAACACACCCACTCACACACAACACACACACTCACATACCACACACACACACACTCACATACAACACACACAACACACACACTCACACAAAACACATACACACACACACTCACATACAACATACAACACACATACAACACACACACACACACTCACACGCACTCACACACAACACAGACACACACACACACACACACTCACACACAACACACACACACACTCAAGTTCCGTGACCCTCAGTGAAGGAGTGAACGACACACACGCACACACACACACACACTCACGTTGCGTGACCCTCAGTGAAGGAGTGAACGACACACACGCACGCACACACACACACACACACACACACTCACGTTGCGTGACCCTCAGTGAATAAAGCACATCCTGATCCGTGTGTGTTTGCGTGTATTTCTGGAGGAATGTTAATTGTGTTCCTAATGCTGGAGAATGGGAGCCTCCGATGACGGCTCGTTTCGCCAAGATAGAAATAGCATTCATTTTAACTGCTATAGCCTTACTTTAGAGCATTTTGTATTCCCAAAAATACTATTTAAAGTCCGTATGAATATTTTTGTTGAATCCGGCGCTGGTCTTGGCGGGCCTCGTTCTTTTGTTGAAACCGAGAGAGCAAGAGCTTTTAAAACTACCCGGCCGTGCGTGTGAAAGTCAGACTCGTCTGTAATTCCTGCAGGTGTCGACACTCCTTCTGTGTAACCTCTGACCTCTGACCTTTCCCTTCATTCCTGCAGATGGACAGCCTGGACGCTCTGGGCGATGAGATCAGTGGAATGGCCCGATGCCCGTACGACGCCAAACACGCCAACGTCGCCCTGTTCGCCGGTAAGACCTTCATCATCAACACCAGTGATTGGCTCACACTCGGCCCACTCTCGGCTCACTCTCGTTCGTATTGTTAAAAGCGCTGAATAAATGAAGGTGACTTGACTCGGGTCACACTCGGGTCACACTCGGGTCACACAGGCGCTTCCATAATGAATGTTTGATTTAATGGGTGCTTTCTGAAGAATGCCAGAAATACGAGGAACTCCCTGATGCGCCGGAGCAACAGTTGCTCCCTGTTTCTGGGAAGAGCGTTTGCTTGGCAGGCGCTCGTCTGGAAACACATGAAACTATTGTGGTGAGGGCAGAAGACGTCTCTGCGAGTCCTGCTCAAAATACGGGATCAGAAATAACCCTGGAGATGGAAAACCCACATGACTCATTCCTCCATTAGCGGCTCGTAAAACCTTCCAGGCGGAGGCCAGAGAAACTTCTGCGTTTCCAGCGTAGAGCCACGATTATACTCTGGGAAATACGTTTTTAAAGAAGTCATGAATAAAAGTAAGATTATTGGAGTCTGTTTTACAAGAAAATACTATTTCAGTCTTTCTACTTCAAAATTGCACATTTAGTTTCTGTGTAATTATTTGTGAAATTTACTTTCAATTTCTTTGCAATCTTTTAAACATCTAATGTTCTTCAGTTATTTGTTCTTTAGGAGACCCGAAAAATAGCCTACAAAAAACAGCACAAAATACAAGAGGGAATGTAGTTAAATTTTTAATAGTAAATTACATTTTATAGAATTAAATAATGAATTCGAAGGATAAAAGAAAAACAATAAAATTACAATAAATATTCGTTTTTATCGAGTCCCTATGTTGTGATTAATATCAGTGTGCCGCTATTTCCTCAAAAGCCTGTCTGTCATTTTTGTTTAAGTTTACCTTAAAAAAATACATAAATAAATATTGTTTATCTGCCTATCTATTTGTCATGTGTATTGCAAGGAAAGAAAGGAATTATAAATAAATAAATTCAAAATTAGATATTTTTAAATATGGATAAAATTTAAACAACAAAATGACAACAAGTATACATTTTTATCAAACCTTCCTCAAAGCCGATCAATCTTAAAATGGATCTTTTTTAAGTCTACATTATAAAAATAAATAAGTTATATGTATTTGTGCTATTTATGTTACACAATCTGTATGTTACAAAGCTGTAAAATCCTGTCTCTCTCGCGTGTCTGTGTCTTTTCTCGGCGTATCTGTTGTTTCTCGATGTTTCTGATAATTTGTCAGTGTTGATTATAAACTCTTTCTGCTGTAGATGGGAAGTTATATTCCGCCACAGTCACAGACTTTCTGGCGATCGACGCCGTGATCTATCGCAGTCTGGGAGACAGTGCGACCCTGAGGACGGTCAAACACGACTCCAAATGGCTGAAAGGTGAGGCTTCATCATAAAACACACACACACACACACACACACACACACACACACACACACACACACACTGCCCAGAACTGTGACCTGAGTCTCCTGCAGCGCTGCTAATCTGATCAAACCCTCAGAGAGCTTTAGGAGACATGACGTGTTTTATCAAAGCCTTGAGACACTGACGAACATTACTCACAGACACACACACACACACACACACACACACGTTTACTTGGCTATCTAAATGGGTCATTTCATAGACGTAATGTTTTTTATACTGTACAAACTATATATTTGTTGCCATTGGCTTGGCTAGCTAAATTGAGGACATTAAATGTAACATTTAATTTAATATTCATTAATATTATTGCTCTCCTGCATTGACACTATTATACAAAAACTGAGCTGAGCTGGACGATGACATCACAATTTACTCCAGAGCGGCTATATATATATACAGTATATATATATAATATATATATATATATGTACATAGAGTGGCCTTTTATTGTGGCCAGCCTAAGGCACACCTGTGCAATAATCATGCTGTGTGATCAGCATCTTGATACTCCACAGCTGTAAGGAGGATGATGATCTCGGAAAAGGAGAAGTGCTCACTGACACAGATTTAGACTAAATCTGAACAATATTTGAGAGAAATAGGCCTTTTGTGTATATAGAAAAAGTCTTGGGCAAAAACAAAAGTGTTGCGATTATAATTTTGCTCAGTGTATATAAATGAACTAAATTAATAACTTTTTTTAAAACAAAAATGAAACATCACTGAGCTTAAGCTGGACTGTGACACTATTTTCTTCTGGAAACTTTCTTTTCCTGTTATCTCTGTAAGGAATCTGTATTTTAAAAATCGCTATATAAATAAATGTGACTTGATGTTTAGTGCAGGACACCACAGGTGAACAGGGTGATTATGTAACTAATAAACACCACCATACTTTCACAGCTCATTGGTCACATTAACAATTGAAAACATGTTTTGCATTACAAGTTTTCTCAAATGGGATATTTAAATATGCAAATGAAGCATTATCTAATTAAATATGCAGTGATTTGCATTCATATCCAGAACAGAAAACTGAACATTGGAGAACGCAGGTTCAAAATTCTTTTTTGATTTTGTCGACATATCAGAAGTTTTTCAACATGTTTTTAGGAGTAAAATGTTCAGAGTATAGATATGAATAAAACTGTAAATCTTGGTGTGTGTAGAACTGCTGAAGAGATTTCTGACTCAAACTCTTTAAAGATTGAAATCTACATTAAAAGTGCAATAAAATAAACACTTAAAAGTGTTTGAAAATCGAAAAGTTGTCGAGTGCATGAAAACTGTGTTTTTGCCTGTAGTGTCTTGCTTTAATAATAACTGTGTCGTTTTTAAGACCATCCAATTAGACTGTAATTGTAATGTTTTAGATGAATTTGATGAGAAGTTTTGAGGTCACAGTTTCTCTCCTGTTGTTTTCAGAGCCGTATTTTGTCCAGGCGGTCGATTATGGCCAGTTCATCTACTTCTTCTTTCGGGAAATCGCCATGGAGTACAACAGCATGGGGAAGGTAAGGAGCGCAGCGGGAAAACCGTCTAGCGTGTGTTCCTGCATCAACACCACAGACAGGAAGTGACAGGGGAAGTGCACAGGAAGTGGGCGTATGAATTAGTGAGGGTTTTTAAGAGGCCCAGGTACTAAAAATAACACAAACATTGTCTGGTATCTGAACGATGACCGCAAATAGCTCAAAGTTTATAATTCACTTCCTCGTCTGTGATTATTATAAGCAAACAGACGAGTGCATGACAAAGGCTCATTGTTCTGAGTTCAAAGGCAAAAGTCAGTGGGATTTGAGAGGCTTCAGTAATTACAGCCTGAGTCTCCAGTAAATATGAGTCTCCAGTTTCTGTACCTGCCAGATTACTGTAATTACACTAGCCTGACGCGACCCTCTCACACGCCTGAGGAAAGCTCTCAAAGTACAGTAAATGAATGACAACAGTGTTGCTCTGCAGTAACACAGGACGATAACTATAACTATTCAATAAAGATAGAATTTGCATAATCGTTCTCATTCTAATAGAATAGTGAAGTCCACCCCACAACTATAATGATAACGACACAAGGGAACGATAACGTTGGAATCACTTTCAGATTTTTTTCCTGCTGATGAACGATAAAAGCATTAGTTTTATAAAAACGTTATAGTTATAGTCTGCTGGTGGGGATGCTAATATAGTTATCGTTATAGTTATCGTCTGCTGGTGTGGATGATAATATAGTTATCGTTATAGTTATCGTCTGCTGGGGTGGATGCTAATATAGTTATAGTTATCGTCTGCTGGTGTGGATGCTAATATAGTTATCGTTATAGTTATCGTCTGCTGGTGTGGATGCTAATATAGTTATAGTTATAGTTATCGTCTGCTGGGGTGGATGCTAATATAGTTATAGTTATCGTCTGCTGGTGTGGATGCTAATATAGTTATCGTTATAGTTATCGTCTGCTGGTGTGGATGATAATATAGTTATCGTTATAGTTATCGTCTGCTGGGGTGGATGCTAATATAGTTATAGTTATCGTCTGCTGGTGTGGATGCTAATATAGTTATCGTTATAGTTATCGTCTGCTGGTGTGGATGATAATATAGTTATCGTTATAGTTATCGTCTGCTGGGGTGGACGCTAATATAGTTATAGTTAAAGTTATCGTCTGCTGGTGTGGATGCTAATATAGTTATCGTTATAGTTATCGTCTGCTGGTGTGGATGCTAATATAGTTATCGTTATAGTTATCGTCTGCTGATGTAAATACTAATATAGTTATCGTTATAGTTATCGTCTGCTGGTGGGGATGCTAATATAGTTATCGTTATAGTTATCGTCTGCTGGTGTGGATGATAATATAGTTATCGTTATAGTTATCGTCTGCTGGTGTGGATGCTAATATAGATATCGTTATAGTTATCGTCTGCTGGTGTAAACACTAATATAGTTATAGTTAAAGTTATCGTCTGCTGGTGTGGATGCTAATATAGTTATAGTTAAAGTTATCGTCTGCTGGTGTGGATGCTAATATAGTTATAGTTATAGTTATCGTCTGCTGGTTTAAACACTAATATAGTTATCGTTATAGTTATCGTCTGCTGGTGTGGATGCTAATATAGATATCGTTATAGTTATCGTCTGCTGGTGTTAACACTAATATAGTTATCGTTATAGTTATCGTCTGCTGGTGTGGATGCTAATATAGTTATCGTTATAGTTATAGTCTGCTGGTGTAAACACTAATATAGTTATAGTTAAAGTTATCGTCTGCTGGTGTGGATGCTAATATAGTTATAGTTATAGTTATCGTCTGCTGGTGTAAACACTAATGTAGTTATAGTTAAAGTTATCGTCCGCTGGTGTGGATGCTAATATAGTTATAGTTATAGTTATAGTCTGCTGGTGTAAACACTAATATAGTTATAGTTAAAGTTATCGTCTGCTGGTGTGGATGCTAATATAGTTATAGTTAAAGTTATCGTCTGCTGGTGTGGATGCTAATATAGTTATCGTTATAGTTATCGTCTGCTGGTGTGGATGCTAATATAGATATCGTTATAGTTATCGTCTGCTGGTGTGGATGCTAATATAGTTATCGTTATAGTTATCGTCTGCTGGTGTAAACACTAATATAGTTATAGTTAAAGTTATCGTCTGCTGGTGTGGATGCTAATATAGTTATAGTTAAAGTTATCGTCTGCTGGTGTGGATGCTAATATAGTTATCGTTATAGTTATCGTCTGCTGGTGTGGATGCTAATATAGTTATCGTTATAGTTATCGTCTGCTGGTGTGGATGCTAATATAGTTATCGTTATAGTTATCGTCTGCTGATGTAAATCCTAATATAGTTATCGTTATAGTTATCGTCTGCTGGTGTGGATGCTAATATAGTTATCGTTATAGTTATCATCTGCTGGTGTGGATGCTAAAATAGTTATCGTTATAGTTATCGTCTGCTGGTGTAAACACTAATATAGTTATAGTCTGCTGGTGTGGATGATAATATAGTTATCGTTATAGTTATCGTCTGCTGGTGTGGATGCTAATATAGTTATCGTTATAGTTATCGTCTGCTGGTGTGGATGCTAATATAGTTATAGTTATCGTCTGCTGGTGTGGATGCTAATATAGTTATCGTTATAGTTATCGTCTGCTGGTGTGGATGCTAATATAGTTATAGTTATCGTCTGCTGGTGTGGATGCTAATATAGTTATCGTTATAGTTATCGTCTGCTGGTGTATATGCTAATATAGTTATAGTTATAGTTACGTCCGCTGGTGTGGACGCTAATATAGTTGTAGTTATCATCTGCTGGTGTGGATGCTAATAAAGTTATAGTTATAGTTATCGTCTGCTGGTGTGGATGCTAATATAGTTATCGTTATAGTTATCGTCTGCTGGTGTGGATGCTAATATAGTTATCGTTATAGTTATCGTCTGCTGGTGTGGACGCTAATGTAGTTACAGTTATAGTTATCGTCTGCTGGTGTGGACGCTAATGTAGTTACAGTTATAGTTATCGTCTGCTGGTGTGGATGCTAATATATTTATCGTTATAGTTATCGTCTGCTGGTGTGGATGCTAATATAGTTATCGTTATAGTTATCGTCTGCTGGTGTGGATGCTAATATAGTTATCGTTATAGTTATCGTCTGCTGGTGTGGACGCTAATGTAGTTATCGTTATAGTTATCGTCTGCTGGTGTGGATGCTAATATAGTTACAGTTATAGTTATCGTCTGCTGGTGTGGATGCTAATATATTTATCGTTATAGTTATCGTCTGCTGGTGTGGATGCTAATATAGTTATCGTTATAGTTATCGTCTGCTGGTGTGGATGCTAATATATTTATCGTTATAGTTATCGTCTGCTGGTGTGGATGCTAATATATAGTTATCGTCTGCTGGTGGGGATGCTAATATAGTTATCCTTATAGTTATCGTCTGCTGGTGTGGATGCTTATATAGTTATAGTTATAGTTATCGTCTGCTGGTGTGGACGCTAATATAGTTATCGTTATAGTTATCGTCTGCTGGTGTGGATGCTAATATAGTTATCGTTATAGTTATCGTCTGCTAGTGTGGACGCTAATATAGTTATCGTTATAGTTATCGTCTGCTGGGGTGGACGCTAATATAGTTATCGTTATAGTTATCGTCTGCTGGGGTGGACGCTAATATAGTTATCGTTATAGTTATCGTCTGCTAGTGTGGACGCTAATATAGTTATCGTCTGCTAGTGTGGACGCTAATATAGTTATCGTTATAGTTATCGTCTGCTGGGGTGGACGCTAATATAGTTATCGTTATAGTTATCGTCTGCTGGTGTGGACGCTAATATAGTTATCGTTATAGTTATCGTCTGCTGGTGTGGATGCTAATATAGTTATAGTTATAGTTATCGTCTGCTGGTGTGGATGCTAATATAGTTATAGTTATAGTTATCGTCTGCTGGTGTGGATGCTAATATAGTTATAGTTACGTCCGCTGGTGTGAACGGGCTCTAACGCTCGTGTCTCTCTCTCTGATCAGGTGGTGTTCCCGCGTGTTGCTCGCGTGTGTAAGAACGATCGCGGCGGCTCGCAGCGAGTCCTGGAGAAACAGTGGACGTCCTTCCTAAAGACGCGACTCAACTGCTCAATCCCGGGAGACTCTCATTTCTACTTCAACATCCTACAGGCCGTCACCGACGTCATCCACATCAACGGACACGACGTCGTCATGGCAACATTCTCCACGCCATACAACAGGTGACGCGCGAGAATCTCCCTCTTCCATCATCGTTTGTGTCGGAGCAGTTGAGCTTGTTAAATGAGCATTAAATGTGCATTGTGTAATATTTAGGAGGATCTGTTGACAGAAATGCAATATCATAAACATAATCATGTTTTCAGTGGTGTATAAAGATCTTACATAATGAAGTGTCGTGCTTTTATTACCTTAGAATGAGCATTTCTCTCTACACACACCGCGCTTCCCTTACATCCACATGTTTCTACGGTGGCCCTGAGCGGACACGCGCGTTTCCTCACTGTTGTTCTTCGTGCAGAGAAGCTGCTAAAGTCAGCGAGTAAAACACCGACACAATGATGAACAAGTGACAATAATATTCGCAATAACATTGTTTTACTGAATAATTAAGTAAACCTAATTTCCTCATTAATCTTTGTAAAGAAACCTCATTGTTTAACTGGCTCCTCTCTGCTGTCTCAGACGACGACATCACTTCCTGTCGGCCACCGTAATTTCTGCTGGGTGCGATTCACAACCTCGGCAATAAAATTTACACACTGCACCTTTAAGAGGCGACATGGAAATTTCGACTGGGGCAAAATCCCAGTGAATGAAATCGACACACAACGAGGGTGAATTACTCAGATCTTCTGACCCGCGGCTCTTCTGTCTCTCTGAGATTCACAGTTCATAGAATCACAATTCGGCCCTTGTGTGCGGCTCTCAACTGATTCACAGTTGTGTTATTTTGGCGTGTCTCTGTGATGAATGTGTGTTTCAGTATCCCGGGCTCGGCGGTCTGTGCGTATGACATGGCAGAGATCGCGCTGGCCTTCACCGGACGCTTCAAAGAGCAGAAATCACCAGATTCCACCTGGACACCCGTGCCGGAGGAGAAGGTGCCCAGACCCAGGTACACAGAGTTTAAATGGAATCTTAGAGTCCCCCTGTAGTCAATAATTTTATCCTTTAAAACTCCTCTTTGATCACCAAATAGACATATTTAAGCGTTTTTTCTTAATATTTTAAAATATCTTGAATGTAACTCGACACCCTTGCCTCATTTAGTATGCGCCGCTCTATGAATATGCAGATGAGCCCCGTCTCCACTCACTCACTCAGAGATCCACTGGTTGACGAGCACACGTTGATCTGATTGGTTACAAGGTCGTTTGTGACGTCAGAAACACCAGCGATTTCAAAGCGTGTTTTTGAGACTGTCTTTGGTTCACTGCAGTTTTAAGCAGAAAATACTCAGCAATGCTGTCGACTTATGAACTTACACATGTGTGTCTTAAAGCATATTAAAAACAGCACATAGACACATAAACAACATTTAAAGCTGGATTTACACCACAGGGGGACGTTAATCGTCTACATTGGGCGTAGTTGCGCCGGCTCGTAGTTTCCGTTTGTTTCGTAGTTCATATTTCTCGACTCTTTCAGATCCAGCTCTGCAAGACTCAGTTCTGCTCCTGATTCACTATTCAACACATTATTTGTCTATTTGGCATGTCTCCATTCAGACTAGTGGAAAGAAAACATCCAAAACACACATTTAAGTGTTTCTTTTATTGCACTTTATCTATTATTTTATTTATTTGTATTTAAGTGTATTTTTCCGTGCGCCTGATTCTCCAGCTGATCACACGAGTGTTTCCGCTCGCTTTTCATCCTCCATATGGCTCGCCTCTGTGTCATGAACGAGGAGTATCGCCTGCGCTGATTAACATAAAATTATGTGTTTGTGTGAAGCGAGGTCAAGTGTTAATGAGAGCGACCGTGCCAACTGTGTTTCAGTGGAATTCTGTGTGGAAATGAGCTCAGAAAGAAGCGCCGTGTTTCCCGCACAGCGCTGTAACTCGCTGCTAGCCCTAACCCTAAGCCATCGCTGTAACTCGCTGCTAACACTAACCCATCGCTGTAACTCGCTGCTAACACTAACCCATCGCTGAAGAAACTCGCTGCTAACCCTAAGCCATTGCTGTAACTCGCTGCTAACCCTAACCCATCGCTGTAACTTGCTGCTAACCCTAACCCATCGCTGTAACTCGCTGCTAACCCTAACCCATCACTGAAGTAACTCGCTTCTAACCCTAACCCATCGCTGTAACTCGCTGCTAAGCCTAACCCATCGCTTTAACTTGCTGCTAACCCTAACCCAGCGCTGTAACTCGCTGCTAAGCCTAACCCATCGCTGTAACTCGCTGCTAACCCTAACCCATCGCCCGAAGTAACTCGCTGCTAACTCTAACCCATCGCTGTAACTCGCTGCTAACCCTAACCCATCGCTGTAACTCGCTGCTAAACCTAGCCCATCGCTGAAGTAACTGGCTGCTGACCCTAACCCATCGCTGAAGTAACTCGCTGCTAAACCTAACCCATCGCTGAAGTAACTCGCTGTTGACCCTAACCCATCGCTGAAGTAACTTGCTGCTAACCCTAACCCATCGCTGTAACTCGCTGCTGACCCTAACCCATCGCTGAAGTAACTTGCTGCTAACCCTAACCCATCGCTGTAACTCGCTGCTGACCCTAACCCATCGCTGAAGTAACTTGCTGCTGACCCTAACCCATCGCTGTAACTCGCTGCTAACCCTAACCCATCGCTGCAACTCGCTAGTCACGACTGTTTCCTGAAACTATATTGTTGCAAATTGGTCGTTCAACCGCGTTGGTTAATGATGTCGCGCAGCTGGAGAAGTAATAATTGCTTTTAATGAATATGTTTGAGGTCGGATTAATGCTAGATGTTTTGCTATAATTATGCACATGGCATCTGAGGACTATCTCTCATTTTTCTCAGTCATTTTGCTTTATTTCCAGATTGAATCATAGACTCGTTCATAAGCACTAGAGCTCGTTCACACATGCACACTCCTCAAAAACTACATTTTAAATCTCTTGACAAACTAAAAGACGTAAATTACATTTGTATGTATTCTAAATAAAAGACACAGATGTGTGATGATGCAGATGCAGATGTGTGATGATGCAGATGTGTGGTGATGCAGATGCAGATGTGTGATGATGCAGATGTGTGATGATGCAGATGCAGATGTGTGATGATGCAGATGCAGATGTGTGGTGATGCAGATGTGTGATGATGCAGATGCAGATGTGTGATGATGCAGATGTGTGATGATGCAGATGCAGATGTGTGGTGATGCAGATGTGTGATGATAGAGATGTGTGGTGATGCAGATGTGTGGTGATGCAGATGCAGATGTGTGATGATGCAGATGTGTGATGATGCAGATGCAGATGTGTGATGATGCAGATGCAGATGTGTGGTGATGCAGATGTGTGATGATGCAGATGTGTGATGATGCAGATGCAGATGTGTGATGATGCAGATGCAGATGTGTGGTGATGCAGATGTGTGGTGATGCAGATGCAGATGTGTGATGATGCAGATGTGTGGTGATGCAGATGTGTGGTGATGCAGATGTGTGATGATGCAGATGTGTGGTGATGCAGATGTGTGGTGATGCAGATGTGTGGTGATGCAGATGCAGATGCAGATGTGTGGTGATGCAGATGTGTGGTGATGCAGATGCAGATGTGTGGTGATGCAGATGTGTGGTGATGCAGATGTGTGATGATGCAGATGTGTGATGATGCAGATGCAGATGTGTGGTGATGCAGATGTGTGGTGATGCAGATGCAGATGTGTGATGTAGACTGATGTTCACTGCTGTCGTCTTCAGGCCGGGCGTCTGCGCAGGAACTTCTTCTGGTGAGAAATTCAAAGTGTCCAATGAGTTTCCGGATGAAACGCTGAACTTCATCAAGATTCACCCGCTGATGGACGAGGCCGTGCCGTCGATCGCAAACCGGCCCTGGTTCCTCAAGACGATGGTTCGGTGAGTGTCATTCTCAAACATCTTCAGATTGACTACGCATGCAAATCTGGATTCAGTGAGCAAGACCTGCTCATTTTCACGGATGAATCGAGTCAGTCTGAGCGATTCACTCACATTCATGGATGTGTTTTAGTTCTTCAGAATCATCATATCAGCTCGAGCCTAAAAGCAAACACTGGCGTCTGTTTCCTGTAATGAAGTGGATTATTGGGGGAATATGTGTGTGTTCTCTGTGAAACGACGTCTGGTTACAGCCTGATAAGTTTCTGTTTATTTGAGTTTGTGTAAATTTGCCCCAGTTAAACTGAATTATTGAAAACACATTTGCTGAAGAAGCGTCGTCTCGCTTTATTACGCCGCTTCAAAGACTCCAGAGACTAGGAAAGATGAAAAAACTTGTCTTCTTATTTTCATCTTGCCAGTTTTAATTAGCTTGAAAATGTTTTTGCATACTGATTTAGAAATTATACATACATTTGATTAACACTGAGATGAGCTCGCTAATTGGAAAGGCAGATAACTGTTTCATTTCTTTTAGACGGAAATCAGATGTAAATGTCATTGTAACCCTTATTCCTTCTGTGTGTGTGTGTGTGTGTGTGTCAGGTACCGTCTCACGCGTATAGCCGTGGATAATGCCGCCGGCCCTCATCGTAACCACACTGTGGTTTTCCTGGGATCCGAGCGAGGAATCGTTCTGAAGTTTCTGGCTAAAATGCGGAGCGGATTCCTGAACGACAGCCTGTTTCTGGAGGAGCTGAGCG
Source organism: Meda fulgida (assembly GCA_030578275.1). NCBI lineage: Eukaryota > Metazoa > Chordata > Actinopteri > Cypriniformes > Leuciscidae > Meda > Meda fulgida. The sequence goes on from CM060623.1 coordinate 34,379,836, forward strand.
TCTACAACCCAGAGAAGTGTGTATTCCATTAGGAAGAGCTCTGTCACCTACACACACTTATCAGGTTACAGCGGTCAGTAAATTAAAGAGCGCTGCTGGTTTGGCCCGAGAGGAACGCGCACTGAATGAATAAAGAGTCTAATATGTGCTGACAGCCTCGGCACACTGGAATAAACAGGAGAACGATGAGGCGTTTTCAGGACAGTCATGCTGCGTTTACATCAGCAGATTCATTTATTAAAGCAATGACTTCAGACGCCACGTTACTGCGGTTTTACCATGTGCTCAAATCAATGAAGCGCATTAATATGCATTTATTATTAAGAACAGAAGACAATATTCAGATTCACCTCAAGTTTTGTTCTCGTCTGATACTATAGAGTTTATGCGCGTGAAACACTGAGTGGCAGAAACACTGAGTGGCAGAAACACTGAGTGGCAGCATTTGTTTTCAGCGTTAATCCCGCGAAAAACAAAGAAAAGAGCTTTGAGATTTACTTTTTCAAACACATTTGACAAGAAATCTGAGGTATATATATTTTTACAGACTGCTGAAAGCTACAGAACAGAGAAGCAAATGGATCGCTGCGATTCACAGAAACAACTGGATCCAGGCAGAGAACAGTGCAGTTATTATTGTGTGTAAATATGGTGAATTTAGGGGTAAAATCATACCCTATAATATTGTATTGTATTGACAACTCATCAATTAAATATTTACCGTCGTATATTCTGCATAATTGGATGTTTTTAAATAAACACTGGCCAAAAACTACACAAGTTTTAGGGCTGGACGATATATAACATTGTATAACATATAACAGTGATCACATGGATTTAGACCTATATTGTATTTATATAAAACCTCTATTAGTGCAGTCAGATCAATAATATTACTGGATATTAAGTGCCTTTTAACTGAAGCTGTTTACGATTGCCAAGGAACATTTCCAGATGAACTGAATTGAGTCGCACTGTAAATACTTTTGCTAACAATTTTCACTCAGACGTTGCGAGTGAATTCCACGAATATTCACAAAGTAACACATTGAATCAAAAATGTAATTTTGAGGTAGAAAGACTGAAAGTATTTTCTTGTAAAACGTATTACCAATATGCTTATTTAATAGGGGTGTAAAAATATATCGTGTCACAATATATCGCAATTCAAAAATGCATCAATGTGTATCGTGGATAGTGACAATATATTGTGTGTAGTGTGTTTAACATGTGTTTGACATGTTTTTGACGTGTGCTTGCCGCGTGTTTGCCGTGTGCTTGACGGGTGTTTACGTTTGTTTGACGTGTTTTTGACGTGCTTTCGTGTGTTTGACATGAGTTTAACGTGTGTTTGCGTATGTTTGCGTGTGTTTGACGTGTGTTTGCGTGTGTTTGACATGTGTTTGACGTGTGCTTGCGTGTTTTTGACGTGTTTATGTGCGTTTGACGTGTTTGACGTGTGTTTGGCGTGTTTACATGTGTTTGACGTGTTTACGTGTGTTTGACGTGTTTATGTGTGTTTGACATGTGTTTGACGTGTGCTTGCGTGTGTTTGACGTGTGTTTACGTGTGTTTGACGTGTGTTTACGTGTATTTGACATGTTTACGTGCGTTTGAGGTGTTTGACGTGTGCTTGCTTGTGTTTGACGTGTTTGGCGTGTGTTTGACGTGTGTTTACATGTGTTTGACGTGTTTACGTGTGTTTGACGTGTTTACGCGTGTTTACGTGTGTTTGACGTGTGTTTGATGTGTGCTTGCGTGTGTTTGACGCGTGCTTGCGTGTGTTTGCGTGTGTTTGACGTGTGTTTGACGTGTTTACGTGCGTTTGACGTGTTTGACGTGTGCTTGCGTGTGTTTGACGTGTTTGGCGTGTGTTTGACGTGTGTTTACATGTGTTTGACGTGTTTACGTGTGTTTGACGTGTTTACGTGTCTTTGACGTGTTTACGCGTGTTTACGTGTGTTTGACGTGTGTTTGACGTGTGCTTGCGTGTGTTTGACGTGTGTTTACGTGTGCTTGCGTGTTTGACGTGCGTTTACATGTGTTTACGCGTGTTTGACGTGTGTTTGACGTGTGCTTGCGTGTGTTTACGGGTGTTTACGTGTGTTTGACGTGTTTACGTGTGTTTGATGTGTGTTTACGTGTGTTTGACTTGTCTTTACACGTGTTTACATGTTTGACGTGTGTTGATGTGTGTTTGACGTGTTTAAGTGTGTTTGACGTGTCTTTGACATGTGTACGTGTGTTTGACGTGTGTTTGACGTGTGTTTGACGTGTGTTTGACGTGTGTTTGACGTAGGGCTGAACAATATTCTGTTTTAACATCGGCATCGCGATGTGCGAGTGAGCGATAGTCACATCGCCGGAATATGCGATGTGAAGGGTAGTAGCACAGTAGCACCAGCGGGAGATATTACATGCGCTTCATGAGGCACGCGCGCCGCGGTCTCTTGCTCTCTCTGCCATGCACGCGCTGCGCGGTTTGGAGCACATTCTCTGTCTCGTGGGCTCGCTCGCTCTAGATTCCGGAGATTTTAACTAATTCGCGGGCATCAGCCGCTATCAATATGCGAGAGACTCCCGGAACTTCCGGGAGACTTGGGATGTCTGTATTTCTATACAGAAATAATATCGGCATTATAATTATTGATTTTTCATATTTTGGTGCCCCCTCAGCTCTTGGTGCCCTACGCACAGCGCGTGATGCACGTGGTGGGCGCGACGGCGCAGACAGGCGGTATGGTGTCAAGCTCCTGTTTAAATGCGTTCTGCTTTTCTGTTTACAGAAATGTTCTAATTTTGGATTAAAATATTAAGTGACCTTTTTGTCACTTAATGAAGCTTGCTTATTAGTGAAATTATTAATATCATGGAATGGTAATTATTGACTTTAGCCTGGAGTTATGGCTCTCAATATCGCAATATACATCGTTGGAGGAAAAATATCGCAATGTAATTTTTTTCCAATATCGTGCAGCCCTAGTTTGACGTGTGTTTGACGTGTTTGACATGTGCTTGCGTGTGTTTGACCTGTGTTTGACGTGCTTGCGTGTGTTTGACGTGTGTTTGACTCGTGCTTACGTGTGTTTGAAGTGTGTTTGACGTGTGTTTGACTCGTGCTTACGTGTGTTTGAATTGTGTTTGACGTGTCAGACATGTGCTTGCGTGTGTTTGACGTGTGTTTACGTGTGTTTGGCGTGTTCAGGTGCAGCATTGACGGCGTAGAGGACAAGCGTATCGTTAGCATGCAGATCGACCAGCGCAGTCACTCTCTGTTCGTGGCCTTCAGCTCCTGCGTGGTCAAAGTCCCGCTGTCACGCTGCCAGCGCCACGGAAAGTGCAAAAAGTACGTACTCTTTCTCTGGATTGTAACCGCTTCCTGCACTTCCTGTCTCTCTTGTCCACATCAACCCTTGTGTGTGTCTCTCTCAGGTCCTGTATCGCCTCCAGGGACCCGTACTGCGGATGGGTGTCCGAGGGCGCCTGCACAGAAATCACATCTGACTCGAAGTAAGCGCCTCATTCTCAGCCCGATAATTATAGATCATGTGAGCCAAGCGATGATGTCACTTTACCCGGCATCCCTCACTCTCATGGCCTGATGGGATTGTGGTTTGAGCTCCCGGCGTTTCTCATCTGGAAAAGAGCGTTTGACCCCAGAAAGGCTCTGTAATTCATCTGTTTACTATACGGCGTATTGAAACGAACAGCATGTGATATCTCTGAGTGGTTGAGCATCATGTGACCTCGTCTGATCTGAGGAGTTTATATGCTGTTATTAGTTCTGTTGTTTTCCATTTCATAAATGGAGCAGACGGAGTTTATGCGAGCTTGAGATGTGCAGTTTTTCTGAAGTGACTTAGTGAAGGATTATGGGATACGCTCTGTGTCCGCAGTTTAAAGGCTTTGGACTTGATGCGTTCTCCATTGTTTCAGAAAAAAGGTTTTATTAAATGTGTTCTGAGAGAGAAGCGCCTCGTTCTCTCAGAATCTGTGGATTTGACGTGGTCGTTCATTATTCTTATGAGATTCAGAGCACTTGATAATAATAATAATAATGTTTATTTTATATTGTTTTATATAATAATAAGTTTATTATCTCATGAGCAATTTTGTTGCAGGTGAAATGATGAAAATCTCACTGGGGGTTGAATAATAATGGGCCGTTCTTCATTATAATCCAATCAGCATCAGTGAAACTTTATAAATGTTTTTTATTAATATCCATGTCACATTTGAGATCTTGTTTGCTGCTTCTTTTTCACATGATATTGTTTGAATGGCATTGATTCACTCAAACATTTATTATTATTTGAAAATGTACTTGAGATTGAAGTCAGTGAGTGTGAAATCGAGGTGTTGAAGTCAGTCGTCTGACTGTGTGTGTGTGTGTGTGTGTGTGTGTGTGTGTGTGTGTGTGTGTGTGTGTGTGTGTGTGTGTGTGTGTGTGTGTGTGTGCGCGCAGATGGCCGTTCGAGCAGGACGTCGAACAGGGAAACACAGATGGACTGGGCGACTGCCAAAGTAAGCAGAACCCGTTTACTGAGCGCTGGACACACGAGAGCCTCACATACAGCTGCTCTCACACACACACACACACACACACACACACACAAACACACACACAGACGAGAGCCTCACATACAGCTGCTCACACACACACACACACACACACGAGAGCCTCACATACAGCTGCTCTCACACACACACACACACACACACACACACACACGAGAACCTCACATACAGCTGCTCACACACACACACACACGAGAGCCTCACATACAGCTGCTCACACACACACACACACACACACACACGAGAGCCTCACACACACACACACACACACACACACACACGAGAGCCTCACACACACACACACACACACACACACGAGAGCCTCACATACAGCTGCTCTCACACACACACACACACACACACGAGAGCCTCACATACAGCTGCTCACACACACACACACTCACACGAGAGCCTCACATACAGCTGCTCTCACAAACACACACACACATGGTCATGGTTATCATTGGTGTGAATGGGTCATGAACTCACTTCTGGAGTTCTTCGCAGTTTTAAATGTGTGATTAAATGAATTCAGTAATAAATCATGTGTGTGTGAATCACATTTCAACCAATTAACACATTTTTCGTTTGTCTCCAGATTCGTTTGTGGCTCTGAACGGTGAGTAAACTCTTCCTCTCCCTCTTCCTCATCGATGCCCGACGCCAGCGCTTCATTTCTCTGCGTTTTCTTTTAGAGCGTCAGCACAGGCATCAGAGCGTTATTACCCAGAATGCACCACGCGGTCAGTTTCCTCATTCTTCAGTGTTTCCCGTGTGTAGATGTAGTTCCTCATTGATCCGCTCTGACCTTTCCTTCTCTAATTGGACGGATCTCGTAGAGCAAAGGATTGTGGGTTAGAAGCATGCAAATGACGGAGTGTGTTTACGGGGAATAAACTCTCAGCTTCTCCCTCGACCAGCTGAAATTATTCATGAAATACAATCAGGCTGAACACACACACACACACACTCTTGATTGACACCAGTCCCCCGACAGCGAGGCTCCGTCTGATTGGCTGAGCAGTGTTTGGTGTTTGTGACCTACATATCCTCATGTTTATGAGGGATATTCTCCAGAGCTTCATTATTATCCTCCCTCAGCTTTAGTTCTTCTCTCTGTGAGTGTGTTTGATGTTTCCTCGTGCTTGCCTCTATAAACCGCTGTGTTTCATGTGTGTGTCCGTTTGCCTGTTTAATCCCGTTTTCCTCCTCTTCCTGTGTGTCTGGTTCAGAGATGGTTTCCCCGAGGATCTCTATGTGTGTCATCGTCCTCTGGCTGTGGAAAATGAATTATAAAATAGAGCTGTCACACGGATCCCGCGGCCCGTGGCTCTTCTTAAATAAATCATGTTAATGACTGTGACTGACGGTGAACAGAGAGAGTTTATCTGTGGATTAAAGGGCTGGTTGATTATGATGTCACTTTTCTAACTTTAGTTAGTGTGTAATGTTGCTGTTTGAGCATAAACAACATCTGCAAAGTTACGACTCAAAGTTCAAAGCAAAGAGAGATTTTCTGTTACAGAAATCGCTTTTTAAGGACTACAACAAACGGCTGGTAGGGACTACACGAGCTTCCTCCCGGGTTAGTGACATCACTACCCTGAAATTTACATAAACCCCGCCCCCGGGAACGTGATTTATAGATTATCATGACAGAATATGCTAATCACTGACTAGAAGATAACTCCACGTCAGAAGCATACATTCATCAACTAATATCCAGAAATGTTCACACTCACACACGCACACACACACACACACACACACAAGCTCTTGAAGCTCCGCCCTCTGTGCCGGGAGCAGTGGCTTGTTTGCATTTAAAGGGACACACAAAAACGGCACGTTTTTACTCACCCTCAAAAAGTGGCAATTTTAACGTGCTATAAATCTGTGGGGTATTCTGAGCTAAAACTTCACACACACACTCACACACACACACTCTAGAGACTTATTGTACATCTTTTGAAGAGAGCATTATAGGAGCCCTTTAACACACCAGACTTGTTCGGGAAACTTGTCCTTAAACATTTACTCAGCCTAACACCTATGAGCTAGCTGTCACACACACACACACACACACTCACACACACACACACACACACACACACACACATTTACCCTGAGATTTTAGTCAATATTTTAAGAATTTAACAACATATTCACATGTTCATCTGATGTTGATTAATGGCCAACGTGATTGTTAAATATTCAAAATAAAATATTATACAAATAAATTATTATTATAATATTATAATTATTATAATAATCTAAATTATATCATTTTGAATTGTTTATTGTAAGATTGTTTTAATTATTTTCATTCATTCTTTATTTTACCAGGTTAAAATCTCTTTTACTAGAGTGACCCGGCCAAGACAGCAGCGACAATAACATAAACATACAAGTACACATCAAAACACAATCAAGGATCACAACAGCAATTTACAAAAGGATAAAACTCATAATCAGTCAAAAGTAACTTATACTCGTTCAGTGATGAAGCATAGTCCGCTTTAAGATGTTTAGTAAATTATTCCAAGCAGAAAAAGCATTATATTTAAAACCTTTTTTTCCTAGCTCTGTTCGAACCCGAGGAACTTTTGTTTTAGAAACGCAGAGAGACAAATAAGATGCAATATTTGCTTACGAACCTCACTGAACTCCCTCGTGGTGCGAGTTAGGGTGGTGTTGGACTGGTTGTGTAGTTGTTGGACTGGTTGTGTAGTTGAACTGGTTGTGTAGTTGTTGGACTGGTTGTGTAGTTGTTGAACCGGTTGTGTAGTTGTTAGACTGGTTGTGTAGTTGTTGAACTGGTTGTGTAGTTGTTGGACTGGTTGTGTAGTTGTTAGACTGGTTGTGTAGTTGTTGAACTGGTTGTGTAGTTGTTAGACTGGTTGTGTAGTTGTTGAACCGGTTGTGTAGTTGTTAGACTGGTTGTGTAGTTGTTGAACCGGTTGTGTAGTTGTTAGATCGGTTGTGTAGTTGTGTAGTTGTTGAACTGGTTGTGTAGTTGTTGGACTGGTAGTGTAGTTGTTGGACTGGTAGTGTAGTTGTTGGACTGGTTGTGTAGTTGTTGAGTTTGAATGGGATTTATTCTGATTATGATCAGTTTACTGTAAATTATCCGGCTTATTACACAGATACTTATCAAATAAATCAATCAGTGGACATGAAATATTGATTAGAGCATGAAAGATGTTATCATGTGTGGAGAAACTGAAAGAAGCACAGCTGTGTTTAACCAGTGTTAGTGTTAGTGTGTGTGTGTGTGTGTGTGTGTGTGTGTGTGTGTGTGTGTGTGTGTGTGTGTGTGAGAGATGTTAATGTGTGTGCTCATCAGGTCTCCTCAACATTGCTCCTCCTGTGTGTGTGTGTGTCTGTGTGTGAGAGAGATGTTAATGTGTGTGTGCTCATCAGGTCTCCTCAACACTGCTCCTCCTGTGTGTGTGTGTGTCTGTGTGTGAGAGAGATGTTAATGTGTGTGTGCTCATCAGGTCTCCTCAACACTGCTCCTCCTGTGTGTGTGTGTGTCTGTGTGTGAGAGAGATGTTAATGTGTGTGTGCTCATCAGGTCTCCTCAACACTGCTCCTCCTGTGTGTGTGTGTGTGTGTGTGTGTGTGTGTGTGTGAGAGAGAGAGTGTGTGTGTGTTAGTGTGTGTGTGTGTGTGAGAGAGATGTTAATGTGTGTGTGCTCATCAGGTCTCCTCACCACTCCTCCTGCTGATCCGCTGGTTCGGGGTCGAATGGTGAAACCGAAGGATCCGCTGACCCGTGTTGATGATGGTGATGATGATGATGATCAGAGAGACTCGTTAGTGTCGGTGTCGTCAGAGACTCAGCAGAAGAGCGCCGGTAAGCCTTGGAACGATCCTGTGTGTGTGTAGAGATGAGATCCTGCTTCCAGCCGAGCGTCACACACTCGCTCTTCATCATCGTCTTCGTCAGCGTAACAATCGTACAGTAGCTCCGTCACACACACTCGCTCTCTGTCTCAGTGCTGTCTCAGTGCTGTCTCAGTGCTGTCTCAGTGCTGGCTCAGTGCTGTCTCAGTGCTGTCTCAGTGCTGGCTCAGTGCTGGCTCAGTGCTTTCTCAGTGCTGTCTCAGTGCTGACTCAGTGCTGGCTCAGTGTTGGCTCAGTGCTGTCTCAGTGCTGTCTCAGTGCTGTCTCAGTGCTGGCTCAGTGCTGGCTCAGTGCTGTCTCAGTGCTGTCTCAGTGCTGTCTCAGTGCTGTCTCAGTGCTGTCTCAGTGCTGGCTCAGTGCTGTCTCAGTGCTTTCTCAGTGCTGTCTCAGTGCTGCCTCAGTGCTGGCTCAGTGCTGGCTCAGTGCTGGCTCAGTGCTGGCTCAGTGCTGGCTCAGTGCTGGCTCAGTGCTGGCAGTGTTTCAGTGCTGGCTCAGTGCTGGCAGTGTTTCAGTGCTGTCTCAGTGCTGTCTCAGTGCTGGCTCAGTGTTGACTCAGTGCTGGCTCAGTGCTGGCTCAGTGCTGGCTCAGTGCTGGCTCAGTGCTGGCTCAGTGCTGGCAGTGTTTCAGTGCTTTCTCAGTGCTGTCTCAGTGCTGTCTCAGTGCTGGCTCAGTGTTGACTCAGTGCTGGCTCAGTGTTGGCTCAGTGCTGTCTCAGTGCTGTCTCAGTGCTGTCTCAGTGCTGGCTCAGTGCTGGCTCAGTGCTGTCTCAGTGCTGTCTCAGTGCTGTCTCAGTGCTGTCTCAGTGCTGGCTCAGTGCTGTCTCAGTGCTGGCTCAGTGCTGTCTCAGTGCTTTCTCAGTGCTGTCTCAGTGCTGCCTCAGTGCTGTCTCAGTGCTGTCTCAGTGCTGGCTCAGTGTTGACTCAGTGCTGGCTCAGTGTTGGCTCAGTGCTGTCTCAGTGCTGTCTCAGTGCTGTCTCAGTGCTGGCTCAGTGCTGGCTCAGTGCTGTCTCAGTGCTGGCTCAGTGTTGCCTCAGTGCTGGCTCAGTGTTGGCTCAGTGCTGTCTCAGTGCTGTCTCAGTGCTGTCTCAGTGCTGTCTCAGTGCTGTCTCAGTGCTGGCTCAGTGCTGGCTCAGTGCTGGCTCAGTGCTGGCTCAGTGCTGGCAGTGTTTAAGTGCTGGCTCAGTGCTGTCTCAGTGCTGTCTCAGTGCTGTCTCAGTGCTGGCTCAGTGCTGGCTCAGTGCTGGCTCAGTGCTGGCAGTGTTTAAGTGCTGCCTCAGTGCTGTCTCAGTGCTGTCTCAGTGCTGGCTCAGTGTTGACTCAGTGCTGGCTCAGTGTTGGCTCAGTGCTGTCTCAGTGCTGTCTCAGTGCTGTCTCAGTGCTGTCTCAGTGCTGGCTCAGTGCTGGCTCAGTGCTGTCTCAGTGCTGGCTCAGTGTTGCCTCAGTGCTGGCTCAGTGTTGGCTCAGTGCTGTCTCAGTGCTGGCTCAGTGCTGTCTCAGTGTTGGCTCAGTGCTGTCTCAGTGTTGGCTCAGTGCTGTCTCAGTGCTGTCTCAGTGCTGGCTCAGTGCTGGCTCAGTGCTGGCTCAGTGCTGGCTCAGTGCTGTCTCAGTGTTGGCTCAGTGTTGGCTCAGTGCTGTCTCAGTGCTGGCTCAGTGCTGGCTCAGTGCTGGCTCAGTGCTGGCTCAGTGCTGTCTCAGTGTTGGCTCAGTGTTGGCTCAGTGCTGTCTCAGTGTTGGCTCAGTGTTGGCTCAGTGCTGGCTCAGTGCTGGCTCAGTGCTGTCTCAGTGCTGTCTCAGTGTTGGCTCAGTGTTGGCTCAGTGCTGTCTCAGTGTTGGCTCAGTGCTGTCTCAGTGCTGGCTCAGTGCTGGCTCAGTGCTGGCTCAGTGCTGGCAGTGTTTCAGTGCTGGCTCAGTGCTGGCTCAGTGCTGGCTCAGTGCTGGCAGTGTTTCAGTGCTGTCTCAGTGCTGTCTCAGTGTTGGCTCAGTGCTGTCTCAGTGCTGTCTCAGTGCTGGCTCAGTGCTGGCTCAGTGCTGGCTCAGTGCTGGCAGTGTTTCAGTGCTGGCTCAGTGCTGGCTCAGTGCTGTCTCAGTGCTGTCTCAGTGCTGGCAGTGTTTCAGTGCTGGCTCAGTGCTGGCTCAGTGCTGTCTCAGTGCTGTCTCAGTGCTGGCTCAGTGCTGGCTCAGTGCTGGCTCAGTGCTGGCTCAGTGCTGGCAGTGTTTCAGTGCTGGCTCAGTGCTGGCTCAGTGCTGTCTCAGTGCTGTCTCAGTGCTGTCTCAGTGCTGTCTCAGTGCTGGCTCAGTGCTGTCTCAGTGTTGGCTCAGTGCTGGCTCAGTGCTGGCTCAGTGCTGTCTCAGTGTTGGCTCAGTGCTGGCTCAGTGTTGGCTCAGTGCTGGCTTAGTGCTGTCTCAGTGTTGGCTCAGTGCTGGCTCAGTGTTGGCTCAGTGTTGGCTCAGTGTTGGCTCAGTGTTGGCTCAGTGCTGGCTCAGTGCTGGCTTAGTGCTGACGAGGATGTGAAAGCCAGATTAGTACAATTTGAAATTAACATTAACAAAGATTAATAAATGCTGTGTCCGAATGTTTTATTCTTAATGTTAATTTCATCCTTTAAAAATACATTGAAATAAAAAAAGGTCTGTTAATGGACCTGTTAATGATGAACAGGTGTTTGTATTAAGTAACAGTAACAAATAGTAATAAAAACTGTAAAAAATGTATTGCATACAATGTTAGCTAATGCATTAAGTAATGGGACCTTCATATTTCTATATTGAGCAGCAGTCAGTCTCTCTGCGTGTGTGTGTGTGTGGCGCGTGTCTGAGCGTTAATGAAGAGTGTTTCCGGTCGCTCACGAATGTTCCAGCTCTGGTGTTTCTGGCTGGCGTGGAGATTCACATCATCTCAGCGTTTATCTGATCGATACAGTCTTACAGACGCTTGACTCGTTAGCAAACGCCAGCGCTTAATTGACATTGATTCTCAATAATGAAGAGCGTAATCTCCTGACAGACTCCGTGTCACTGAAACGAAGGTGTTTGTGACGATCGCTGGAAGCAGTGTGTGTGTGTGTGTGTGTGTCCATCACTGAGCCTCGTTACTGTGTTTACCGCGGTACTGAACCCAGCTCATGCTTCACTTCAGCTTTATTATTTTGATGACGTGCAGCTTATCTGAATATGGGTTGCTCTTCAGTTACACTTCAGTTTTCTTTATGAACGTGGGCTTTATGATTATATTGAGTTTGTGTTATGACGCATGGCTTTTGTATATTCGCTGCTTTTGCTTTTTTCAGAGTTTTTGTGGCAAACGCTTTTCCTCTCACGGCAGATCTCTGCATTCCTTTCTGCTTAACATACTAACGCGCTCATTAATATTCATGCAGGCTCCTCCCCCTGCTGTGTGTGACGGGTCAGACGAGCTGTGAACGACCACCGGCACTTTCACCACACGCAAACACTAAGATTCATAGACAATTAAGCCCTTTTATGCAAAGCAAAGATGCGCTTTTGGAAATTTTCCCCACTTTCTCAGGACTATAATGAAAAACAAATTAGAAATTATTTTAATTTGAAAATATAGTGGTTATTTATACACTGTAGTATTTGTTAAAGTGCCTGTAATTATTGCTGTAAATAGACTTTATCCAAATCTATTTCTATTAGATTTTGTGGTGAAATGTGTTTTCATGGTTAAGCTGGTGGCTTCACAGTGCATTTGAGTCTGTGAGAGAGTGTGTGTGTGTGCGTAAGTGTGTGTGTGTGTGTGCGTAAGTGTGTGTGTGTGCGTAAGTGTGTGTGCGTAAGTGTTCACCCCCCCCCCCCCCACCATCTGCTGCCATTGTGATTCCACAGGACCTTCATTCTCTCGATGGATCGTTCCAAGGCTGAAGCTCTAATGCAGCCACAGCGTTTGACTAACCTTAATCTAGTGTGTCTCGCCCTCACGCTCTCTCTCTCTCTCTCTCTCTCGCCCTCACGCTCTCTCTCTCTCTCTCTCGCCCTCACACTCTCTCTCTCTCTCTCTCACTCGCCCTCTCTCGCGCTCTCTCTCTCTCTCTCTCGCCCTCACACTCTCTCTCTCTCTCTCTCTCGCTCGCCCTCACACTCTCTCTCACTCGCCCTCTCTCGCGCTCTCTCTCGCTCTCTCTCTCTCTCGCTCTCTCCCTCTCGCTCGCTCTTTCTCTCGCTCGCTCTGTCTCTCGCTCGCTCTCTTTCTCTCGCTCGCTCTTTCTCTCTCACATTCTCTCTCTCTCTCTCTCTTTCTCTCGCTCGCTTTCTCTCTCTCACATTCTCTCTCTCTCTCTTTCTCTCGCTCGCTCTCTCTCTCACATTCTCTCTCTCGCTCTCTCTCTCTCTCTCTCTATCTCTCTCTCTTTCTCTCTCTCTTTCTCTCGCTCTCTCTCTCTCTCACATTCTCTTTTTCTCTCTCCCTCTCTCTCTCTCTCTCGCTCGCTCTCTCTCTTTCTCTCTCTCTCTCTCTCCCTCTCTCTCACATTCTCTCTCTCTCTCACGCGCTCTCTCTCTCTCTCTCTCTCTATTTCCTCTCTGTAATTCTGTGGCTCTCGCTCGCTCCATCTTCCTCTGTGTATCTAATTTATAGGTCAATTACAGGCGTACACACACAGACACACACACACACAGCGAGCGTCTCTCTGGAATTCTATCCTGTATGTACCGTCACAGAACACACACACACAACATGGGCTCAGTGTTGACGTGATGTCAGCGGGCGAACGAGCGGGCGTGGCTCACAGCGCACAAACACTGAAGAAAACACAATCGATTCTCGAGTCAAGAAACGTGGTGTATGTGTGTGTGTGTGTGTGTGTATACTTATATATACACATATGTGTGTGTGTGTGTGTGTGTGTGTATATACTTATATATACACATATGTGTGTGTGTGTGTGTGTGTGTGTGTGTGTGTATATACTTATATATACACATGTGTGTGTGTGTGTGTGTGTGTGTATATATACTTTTACACATACATATGGTGTGTGTGTGTGTGTGTGTGTGTCTGTGTATGTACCGGTATATACTTATATATACACTTGTGTGTGTGTGTGTATATATACTTATATATACACATGTGTGTGTGTGTGTGTATATACTTATGTATACATATGTGTGTGTATGTGTGTGTGTATATACTTATATATACATATGTGTGTGTGTGTGTGTGTGTGTGTGCAGACACGTGTACAAACGGGTCTTTATATAGAGAATATAGCGGCGGACGTGAAAAAGACAGATGTAATTCCTTTATACGCTGACCTCAATCTGCAGACAAAGCCTTTTAAAACGCCCGTGTGCTGATCCACACACACACAATCAGCTGTTTACCACAGCAAACACACTCCTCGCTCTCGCACCGATGCTCTTCACACTGAGTCATGGAGGATGAGGATGAGTTTGTTGTGGCGGTCAGAGAGTGAAACCGGTTCGCCGGCCGGCAGGGAGACCGCGGCAGCAGATGCTCGAGGCTAGAGAAACACACACAGATCTCAGCACTCCCTCAGACTCTAGATCTTCACATCTAGATGGTTAAAAGGTGAGACCTGATGATCGGTGGGATGTTTGACGATCATGTCGTGTGTGTGTGCTGTGAATGTACTTACACACGTTTAATTATAGTTATTACAGCTTCTCATTTCAGCTGCACTGTTTTAGTGCTCATGGATTCGACACACGCTTCAGAAGCGCAGGACTGCAGAACATGAGGCTCTCGTTTCCAGCACAAATATCTAAACATTCTTAAATCGAGATACACTTCCTGGAGAAGCACAATGACTGAAGATATTAAGTCTGAAATATGTATCAAAATGAAATGAGTTGGTGCTTAAAACAAGAACAAATATCTGGCAGAGAAATAATCTTGTTTTCACTTTGAGTTAAGATTATTTTTCTGATTTTTTTTTTTATTATTCTTAATATCGTCAATCATTTTGCTTCTCCAGTACATTTATTTTGATTTAAGAAAACCAGACAAACATACTACGCACACAAAAAAAAAAAACACATCAGTGTGTTGATTAGACATATTCACCCTAACAGGTTTCAGTGATTCTTTTTTGAACAATCATTCATTCAATTCGTGACATTCAAGTGTCGTTGCTTTTGAGATGCATCTTCACAGATAAAACCAGCAGCAGGTTGGGTGTGTGTGTGTGTGTGTGTGTGTGTGTGTGTGTGTGTGTGTGTGTGTGTGTGTGTGTGTGTGTGTGTGTGTGTGTGTGAATATTCATCACAATCACAGGAATCTTCTTATTCACATGCGTGTGACTGCAGGATTGTGTCGGTGAAGTCGGATGCGGTGAAGCTCCAACACGTTTAATTGTCAGGAGTGACGTCTCATGAAATTCAAATGTGTAACGCCTGTGTGAGATTTGTTCCGGCGCTTTGCCTGAGAAACCCGTGAGGGAAAGAGCCATTAAATTCAGGCCGGATTTGAATTTGAATCGATTTTAATTTTATTTTAATATTTGGCCACTGGAACCACACTTACGAATGTCTATTAGATGCAAAATATTACAGCAAATGTGATTTATTGTGAAAACAATGAAAGCATTCAACAGAAAGGTTTGAAATGATCAAGCAGATCTAGTGTTGATAATGAAGTTCCGAGTCACTTGGAAGTGTGTGAATGTGATTTATCAGATGTTTTCTCTTCATGAAGAGTCTCGTCTGTGAACCAGCTGCTGATTCTTCACGTCGGGTGTAGAGAATCACATTATCCACTTCATCCACTAAATAACCACAATCAAACATCTATTGATTCAACCGTTCAAACACAACAAACGCTGTGATATTTTCTCTAATACTCAAGGCGGTGCTTTAGGCAGATTCCAGGGGTGTGTGAAACGTTTTATAAAATGGAAATTATGGTTTAAAAATATATCAGCACTGTTCAAAGATTCTAATGATTAAAAACATGTCAAACTCTGAACGTTTGTGAATGAATAAAGGCTCCAGACAGGCAGATTTCCGCTCTTTATTTGCTTCTATTTTAATCCCATCAAACAATATCAAAGTAAATCCAGTAAACGCACAGATCCTCTATTCCTCTGAAGAATCTGCCTGTTGTTCATCCACAATATTGATTCACTGTAGTAATTAATCTTGTAATGTAAAGTAATGATATCAGCTAATGGGAATCTGTCTGGCCCTGTGAGGCGCTGATCTGCTGTCCTCGCAGACTTTAACCTTCAGGACATCCACACTGCACAGACATGAGGACCTTCCTCAGGGTTTCTGTCGCGTTTTCCAGCACAAACATATAAACATTCTTAAATCAAGATACATTTACCACCTAAATACTTAATACATTTATTAAGTCTGGAAAATCTTCAAAATTAGGCGAGTTTGTGCTTGAGGTCAGAAAACAAGATTTGCTTCTTCTCCAGTAAATGGATCTTGATTTAATGTTTAGATATTTGTGCTGGAAAATTAGATAAAAATCCATTTTTTTGCAGTGTGTTAGTTCAGGTCAGCTGATCATGTCCCATGTCTTTAAATGTGCTTTTATAAATAAACTGTATGAAATGGTTATGCTAACAGCTCTGTATTCTGTACTCTTAGTTTCATGAAGGAAGACTTTTTTTCCAACATGAAAATGGATCCGTTAGAGCCTTGTCATTTCTCAGCGGTATCGTACAGTAGACGCATGAAAGAGACGCTTTAAAACATCAAACAGACTGAGAGGAAGAGCCTCTCCTGAGACCGACAATGAGAGTGAAGTTAAAAAGAAAGAAGCGGCCCTTAGATCTTCCCTTTAGCAGAGAGAAACCAGATGTGTGACGGCATTTTGTCATCTTAGAGAGAGACTCCTTCAGAACGCCGAGATAAGAGGAGTGTGTTTAGCCAAGGCCATCACAGTTATAAACCAAAATTCACCAGTCCATTAAACGTCTCAAGCTCTGAACAGTGATGGATGGCTGTATCACACGTTTATGGGTTTGTAACAAATGTACAACATTGAATTTATATGCCTCTGTGGGAACATAGCAGCACTTCTCTTCCTGTGTGGATTTTAAATGGCTGATCTGCTGAGAGTTTGTTGGCATAGAGTGTTTAATGTAGGCTAATTCATCAGCAATAGTAGATTAAGATATCTTCCTGATGTGGAAACCAGATTTAGCACTCCAGCGCTCTCTCACACCTCTGCACGGCCGTGAAAATAATCTTTTGGTGCTCGAATAAATGCACATTCTTAGGCCCTGGTATTAACATGTGTTTTGGTCGATCGGATCATAAGTAGACGAGGGAGACACATTCCCATTTACACCTGTCCTCTTTTTCCACTTTCAAAAGATGATTTTGTCCACTTCTGTCATGATTTCTTTGAGGGGAGGGTTTATAGGCAGGTTCATTTATGGGCTTCAGATTTTTAGATGTAATGGACGAAATGTAATTTACATATGAACGTGAGAAAAACACACGGAGAGCAGCAACTTTGGCTTCGCAAAACCAGTCGAACGATGCAAGTGTGTGTTAGAGATCAGGAATGGTGAGAGAATAATGTGCTTGGTACATTTTTCATCTTTAAACCAAACATGGGTCTTCAGCCGACAGTTTGAATCCCATCTGGATAACACATTTTCCATAATGTTTACGCATTAGGTTAGTAGGTGGAGAGTAGACGCTTTTGTGGCTGTTGGAACACATTCGACCACATGAGCGTCTACACTATGAAAGCAATCCGGTCGATTGCGTTTTCAACTACCTTTGGAAGTGGATAAAAGTGGACAAGCTCAAAACGTTTTAGACCCTGTTTACACCTGTATTTAGCATCATGTACTTGTGATCCGATCGACCAAAACGCTTCTTAATACCAGCTGTAAACAGGGCCTTTTTCTCCTTCAGAGATCATGACAGAAGTTTAATCTGTATCTATATATCAGATTAATCCAACAGTCTTCAAATCCCCATTTTTAACATGTACTGGTGTGTAGCACTTAAAGGTGTGGTCACATTAGTGACATTTCTGTTAAATTTGACAAATGTGGGAGTCAATAGCCTCATGGGCAGCTCTCTGACATGTAGTGCGATTGCACTTTTGGGCGACCTGGGCGACCTTGAGTCCTGGCTCTCAGACCTTTCCCTTTCCCGAGATTGAGTCCCGGCTCACAGGCCTTTCCCTTTCCCGAGATTGAGTCTTTGCTTAAATATTAGACTTAAATTTAAATACTCAAATATGAGCGAAATGTGTGTGGGGAACTTTTTCATCCTGACGTGAAACTCCTGATTGTGTGCGTTCTTATTTCAATAACTGCATTTCGCCCACTAAATTTAGGAGTAAATGTGTCCGCACCTTAAGTTAGGATAGAAGTGTATTGTCCATCAATGTTCTAGACACACAGGTGAACTTTGAAAATTAGATTATGTTAAAACCCTAACATATTAAACAATTGTGAATCTCTTTTCGCAGGGGTGATCCGTGAGACGTACCACAGAGACCGGGATCAGATGGTTCCAGTGACGCTTCTGGCCATTGCCGTCATCCTCGCCTTCGCCATGGGCGCCATCTTCTCTGGCATCATCGTCTACTGCGTGTGCGACCACCGCCGGCGCGACTTTGAGCTGCCCGGCCGCAAGGACAAGGACTCTGTTCAGTCCAGACGAGGCTCCATGAACAGCGTCACCAAGCTGACGGGGCTGTTCGAGACGCAAGCCAAGGATGGCCGGCCTGAAGCCATTCTGACTCCGCTCATGCACAACGGCCGTCTGACCAACGGTAAGATGCTGATTAAAGCTGACCAGCACCCAGATCTGAGCGCCCTGCCCACGCCTGAGTCCACGCCCATGCAGCCGCGCCGCAAGCCCAGTAGGGGCAGCCGTGAGTGGGAGCGGAACCAGAACCTGATCAACGCCTGCACCAAAGACTTGACTTCCATGGTCACTCCGGTCATCCCGATGGATCTGCCGCTTCGGGCGTCTCCGGGCCACATCTCCAGCGTGGTGGTTCTGCCTTTGACCCAAGCTTACCAGCACGAGTACGTGGAGCAGCCACACCGCGGAGACTTCGCAGACGACCAGGGCGCCACTCTCGAGTACAAGTCCCTCAAGAGCCCGTGTCACGGTCTTGGTCTGGCGGATGTCGAGGGAGCTCCTCCTCGTGTCCCCCAGCGGGAGGCGTCTCTGGTGCTCCCGCCCGCCGTCCCACAGATGGGCAAGAGGCTTGATGTGCATTCGTCCATGTACGGGCGAGGCTACCCTATGAGCTCGGGCCTCAAGAAACAGCACAACACCAACTCGTCCAACTCATCCCACATGTCCAGGAACCAAAGCTTCCGTGTGGAGACGCCTCCGCCCGCCCCGCAGCGAGTCGACTCCATGCACGTCACCTCTCCGGTCCTCAGCCTGAGCCGTCACCCCAGCCTGAGCTCGTACGGGTCTCTGCCTCGCTGCGGATCCCGGCAGCTCAAGCCCGACGTCCCTCCCAAACCGGCACTGGTGTCCCTTTCCACGAAAATCAAATCCGGTGACTCCTGCACATAATGCGGGATTAAAGACGGGGAACAATAAAGTGTGTCTGCTTTGTACAGCTATGTACAGGTAATGCAACTCACTTTTTCCTTTCTTTTGTTTTGGGGTTTGTATATTTTTTAATGTTGAGCTCAGGCTGATAGTGCCCATTCCAAGAGGGCAAACATCTGCTCCCGGAAAGAGGAACTCTTAAAGGTTTCGCCAGCGCTGTGTTGCAGCTGATGTTTGTTTTCTGCCAAAAGCACATCGGAGACAGGCGGCATTATTCAGTCGTGAAGCTGCGAGACGCCCCAGTTATCAAGCACTTGAACAAGTTCAGACTGGAGTTTACAAGGGAAAACTGTGAAACGCCGCCGTCTGTCTCAGTGTTACTGTTACTGGACAAAGCAATCGAGTTCTGCCTTCGTGCAAGAGTTCAAAACGTCTACTGAAACTGATGACTAAATAACACGTGACTGTTAATACTAACAGCTGGTTGTATTTATTTTTTAATAAAGTGCTTTTGCAGAAAGAGCATCTCTTTTAGGCTGAAACGAGATGTAAATTATCTTTTTAATTTGAATTAATCAAGTGTGAAATTATTTAAAGTCATTAAACTGGAGCCAGTACTTCTGTCCACTAACTCTTCGGACGTTGCTAAGCAAACTCAGAGACGACGGAAGCCTCCGTATGGAAGGAATATTCCTCGAGCCGTGCCAGAGGGGCTTGTGGGTAAAGCTTACAGCCCACAGAAGGAACTCCTGAATCTCACCTCTTCATCTCGTTCTTCACCTGCTGAAAGCCACCGGTCGACCACCAGTGCCATTCTCGCTCGCGTCTGCATGACGTGAGGCCTAGTAAAGGATGAGCCGTACTTAAGACGCTTGGTTTATGCTTTCAAACGTATCGTTTTCTCGTCCTGTCCACACACTCACATACACACACACACAGGCCTTTTGTTGAAGCATTTCATTTTCAAACATGCCTGTTTTTCTCCTTCCACCTGTAAATTTGTGCCTTACACCCCTGAGTAGTGAAGCGTTTGTTAGCTGTTTACTGTCGTAATTCTTATAATTACATTTTTTCCCTCATTTGAATTAAAAAAAGAAACAAAAAAACAACGTAATTGAAGAATGTAGATGTTGTTGTTGTCGACTCTGGTCCCGTTGCTAACCACAAATGACTTTGTGCTTGATTTCTGATTGTGCCAATGAAACGTTGGAGTCGGCCCTCTTGTTGTGCTGGAGGAATGTAGTTTTTTGCTTTGATTTTGTTTCGTTCGTCCTTTTTTAAATTACTTTTCACAAAGTCAAGATGATGTTTTTACACTGTTTGTAGTTGAATTGATGTGTATCTGTGGATCTGGCTGCTTCAAGGCAATAAGAGAAAAACACATGAACGAATCAGATATGATGTTTCTCCCAAACATACACACACTCACACACAAGCTTTCTAATGTATATGATCAAACAGTTTTTAGGCAGTGAATACAGGCTGGCTCCTGTGTAGATATGCACTCCAATAATATTAGGAAACAGATTAATGTTTTCAATGTTTGTGACAGATTCCGATTAATATAATTTTCTAGATCTATCGTTGTGATGTAATATGAGGGATTGTTATTTAACTATTTTGACACACGTTTTATTGGACTTGGCGTCCAGGAATCTCTAGTCTCGGCTTTGTAGATGTTGAACTCACTTGTCGTCGCTGCCCCGTCTGAGACGACTCTAAATAGTGCCGTCTGAATATATAATCGCTCCGGCCGTAGTGAACGGAAATCACGATTCCCGTGCTGGTGCCTTTGGACTCTGGAAGTGGAGTTTGTACTCTTGTTTGCTATGGTTTCGTCACCGGCCCTCTCCCACATCTGATTCACAGCTAAATGTATGTTGTAAAGAAATTCTCTTTAATAAATGGAAAAAGTAATAAAAACATTTCAGATTCTTGTCACAGAGCTTGTGTTGTTTGTCAGAGTCTTCCCACCTAACAAAAAATATGTTCTAAGAACGTTTAGCTTATGTTCCCAGTAAGTTATGCATCAGTTATGTTTTTATTCTAAGGCTTTGACTGTAACATTACTGCAATAGGCTACCATTTGTTCCTAACTTTGAGAACCTAGCCAGGGCGTCTCGGCACACCGCGACACACACTCCTCCGCCAGGCCGCACGAGCGCTGGCGCCTCCGCTGCAAAGACTCGATTGTTCGACTTCTCTAACCGTAACAAACACGGAGATAAGCATCGCTCTGGGCCCGTGTGGCGCCTACACGTCGACGATGACTGAATAAATGTTTCTGGGGCATGAAAAGTCTCAGGTGTCCTGTTGTGTCTCGACATGCCCTCGTCTTCACTGTTTGTCCATGCGATATAGAGCAGTAACTCGGGTATAGCCCGCTCTGTGCTCTGTAAACAGAAGCTGGACTCGCAGCAGATCTGCAGTGACCGTAATGAAGAAACAGGCTTATAGCTGTAATCCTGACCGTCCATCGGACATCTGCTAATGACCGCCAACACGAGCCGTTTCTGCTCCACAGAGAAACACTAAACAGGTCTCACACATTCGTGTAGTTTTAAACCCTACAAGCGCGACGTGTCAAGTCACCTTTATTTATATAGCGCTTTTTACAATACAGATTGTATCAAAGCAGCTTCACAGTGATAAGAAGAAAATAATGCATCAAAGTTTGTTTCTAGAAAAAAATTGCATCATCATCCACCTTAAGTAAGGCAAATCAATAATATTGTTGAATATTTAAATGTGAGTTTATAATGTGGATAAAGTCTCATTGCATGAGTCAGGGCTTAAAGTAAATCATGTTCATAACCCATGACATTTCTCTCTCAAGATGTTTCATGTACAAAACCTGTTTATATTTTCATTGCAATAAAAGGCGTATTTTAGATGCATGTTCCAGAATAGGCGCTGAAACAGTGAAATCTGTTCAGTCTGTGTTGAGCGTGTTGGGAATGAGACTGTAAACTGTAAATTGGGAGTCATTCGAAATCTTAATCCAGTTCGCCATGAAAACTTTAAAACCTTTTAGCGGCTCAATTTTTGATTTCAGTTTCAAATTTGGAACACTTGTTAGACACAGCTTTGACTAAAACATGTTTAGTTCACTGCATTTGCTTTACAGTAAAAGTTACCTTCTAAAAAAAATTTGAAATTTTTTTTTTTGAAGTGCAATAATCTTATTATAATATTAGCGGCTCTTAACCTGCAGGTTTACACACACCAGCTGACATCTGGTCCACAAGCGCCACCAGTAGAACCAGTTGTAGCGCACTGGCAGAAGATCCAGCAGAGCCTGAAGCTGTTGTGTGTGAGTGTGTGTGTGTGAGTGTGAGTGAGTGTGTGTGTGTGTGTGTGTTTGCTCACAGCTGAAGGTCAGACGGACGTGTTTGGAGACACACACACACGACTCGCAGGGAATCTCGTTAATAGCAGCACTTCAGAGTGAGTGATTCTGTCATTGAACACGAGGACGGCGCCGTTACGACTCGAGCTTGATTAACACATTTACACTCATAATTAAAATCACAGTATTATTAATATTACTCTTCATATTCTAAAGCATTGATGTTTCTACTGAAATGCATGAATATAGATGTTTATGGCTTCATATCAATGTGTTCATGTAGAGCTCAGCCTCTGATCCCAGTGACAGCCTGACCCCATTGACACAAAGGTCAGAGGTCAAACGCTCATTCATGAGATGTGTGTGTGTGTGTGTTCTCATGACGGATCATGTATGTAGGTTACAGAAGCTTCACTGGATCGCACTAAAACCAGAGCACCAGCTTCATGCATAATTAATGAGCCCCTCCCCCGTCCCAGGTGACCGACAGCTGTGACACAATTTACATACTGCCCCGCCCACTTTCATAATCATGCTGACAATGCAAGGAAAAAAAACACTCACACACACTTTCATCAAGCTGCACTCTTGCAGTGTAAAGCTTCTCAATGCAGTTCAATAAACATAAAAACCATAATCCTAACCAGTATGTTTTAACTGGAAAACAAACTGATGAAAATGTGTGTTATTCTGTCAGATCCCGACATCAGGGCCTCTGGTGTGGCAGTCCCTCCTAATAAACTCCTCATCTTAACGAAGGGCTCTAACGAAGCCAGAGCCTCAGACACACACGAACAGATGAGCTCTGAACGGATTAAAGGAATAATTCACCCAAAAATGAGGATTCAGTCATTATTTATTCACCCTCATGTCGTTCCAAACCATATGCTGTTCCTCGTGTGTGTGTGTGTGTGTGTGTGTGTGTGTGTGTGTGTGTGTGTGTGTGTGTGTGTGTGTGTGTGTGTGCTGTTCTTCACTGAGCACTGAGGGAGCGTCGAGGCCACTGACATGTTCCTCGTGTGAGTGTGTGTGTGAGTGTGTATGTGTGAGAGAGTGTGTGTGTACGCTGAAGGCAAACGCAGATCTTTATGCGAGAGGATCCGCGAGGCAGATGGAGGAAATGTGCAACCATGGGATTTTCCACATAGATTTCTCTGCGGGTTCCTGGATTTGGGAAACAGGATTAGCGGGTGTGTAATTACTGTAGGGTGTGTGTGTGTGTGTGTGTGTGTGTGTGTGTGTGTGTGTGTGTGTGTGTGTGTGTGTGTGTGTGTGTGTGTGTGTGTGTGTGTGTGTGTGTGTGTGTGTGTGTGTGTGTGTGTGTGTGTGTGTGTGTGTGTGTGTGTGTGTGTGTGTGTGTGTGTGCGTGCGTGTGTGTGTGTGTGTGTGTGAGTGAGAGAGAGAGAAACACACATACAGTTTAGCTTTAAAGAATTCATGAACTCAGTCCTAATTTTAGAGTTCTTGGCTGAGTTGTAATATGAAGCAGGATCTTCGAATGCAAAACACACACACACACACACACACACACACACACACACACGAGTGACTCCAGACAAACCCTGACACACACACACACACGAGTGACTCCAGACAAACCCTGACACACACACACACACACACACACACACACACACACACACACACACACACACACACGAGTGACTCCAGACAAACCCTGACACACACACACACACACGTCAGTGAGTCCAAATTGACACACAAAGTAATTTATGGGACGAAAAGTAGAAATTGACACACAAAGTAATTTATGGGACGAAAGGTAGAAATTGACACAAAAGTAGAAATTGACACACAAAAGTAGAAATTGACACACAAAGTAATTTATGGGACGAAAAGTAGAAATTGACACACAAAAGTAGAAATTGACAGTCATTTATGGGACGAAAAGTAGAAATTGATACACAAAGTCATTTATGGGACGAAAAGTAGAAATTGACACACAAAGTCATTTATGGGACGAAAAGTAGAAATTGATACACGAAGTCATTTATGGGACGAAAAGTAGAAATTGGGACGAAAAGTAGAAATTGACACACAAAGTCATTTATGGGACGAAAAGTAGAAATTGGGACGAAAAGTAGAAATTGACACACAAAGTCATTTATGGGACGAAAAGTAGAAATTGGGACGAAAAGTAGAAATTGACACACAAAAGTAGAAATTGACAGACAAAGTCATTTATGGGACGAAACGTAGAAATTGGGACGAAAAGTAGAAATTGACACACAAAAGTAGAAATTGACACACAAAGTCATTTATGGGACGAAAAGTAGAAATTGGGACGAAAAGTAGAAATTGACACACAAAAGTAGAAATTGACACACAAAGTCATTTATGGGACGAAAAGTAGAAATTGATACACAAAGTCATTTATGGGACGAAAAGTAGAAATTGGGACGAAAAGTAGAAATTGGGACGAAAAGTAGAAATTGGGACGAAAAGTAGAAATTGACACACAAAGTCATTTATGGGACGAAAAGTAGAAATTGGGACGAAAAGTAGAAATTGACACACAAAGTCATTTATGGGACGAAAAGTAGAAATTGATACACAAAGTCATTTATGGGACGAAAAGTAGAAATTGGGACGAAAAGTAGAAATTGGGACGAAAAGTAGAAATTGACACACAAAGTCATTTATGGGACGAAAAGTAGAAATTGGGACGAAAAGTAGAAATTGACACACAAAGTCATTTATGGGACGAAAAGTATAAATTGGGACGAAAAGTAGAAATTGACACACAAAGTCATTTATGGGACGAAAAGTAGAAATTGGGACGAAAAGTAGAAATTGACACACAAAGTCATTTATGGGACGAAAAGTAGAAATTGGGACGAAAAGTAGAAATTGACACACAAAAGTAGAAATTGACACACAAAGTCATTTATGGGACGAAAAGTAGAAATTGGGACGAAAAGTAGAAATTGACACACAAAGTCATTTATGGGACGAAAACTAGAAATTGGGACGAAAAGTAGAAATTGACACACAAAAGTAGAAATTGACACACAAAGTCATTTATGGGACGAAAAGTAGAAATTGACACACAAAGTCATTTATGGGACGAAAAGTAGAAATTGATACACAGAGTCATTTATGGGACGAAAAGTAGCAATTGGGAGGAAAAGTAGAAATTGACACACAAAGTCATTTATGGGACGAAAAGTAGAAATTGGGACGAAAAGTAGAAATTGACACACAAAAGTAGAAATTGACACACAAAGTCATTTATGGGACGAAAAGTAGAAATTGACACACAAAGTCATTTATGGGACGAAAAGTAGAAATTGGGACGAAAAGTAGAAATTGACACACAAAAGTTGAAATTGACACACAAAGTCATTTATGGGATTAAAAGTAGAAATTGACACACAAAGTCATTTATGGGACGAAAAGTAGAAATTGACACACAAAGACGTGACAAAATTGGAGACGCGGCTCGCTCAGGGCAACATGTGAATGAATATCTTGATTCTCTCGTCTCGAGGCGACAGCAGAACAAGAAGAGAAGAGAGACGAGAGCCAGAGAGAGAGAGTTGTGAAAGTCAAGTCAAGTCAAGTGTATTTATATAGCGCTTTTCACAATATAAATTGCATCAAAGCAGCTTCACAATATCAATCAAATAACATAATGTTTGTTTCTTAGTGAAAAAACATCCACGTTTGGTAGGGCTGATCAATGGTATTAATGCTTGGTTAATTATTTTGAATATCCCCAACTGAGCAAGCCAAAGGCAACAGTGGCAAGGAACCGAAAAACTCCATCAAGTGACCTACTGGTGTCCTAAAACTCCATCAGGTGACCCACTGGTGTCCTAAAACTCCATCAGGTGACCCACTGGTGTCCTAAAACTCCATCAGGTGACCTAATGGAGAAAAAAAACCTTGGGAGAACCCAGGCTCAGTCGGGGGCCAGTTCTCCTCTGGCGTTTATGAACTAGAGGCCGGATTTACAGTAACTGTAATTTGATACAGAAAGAACAGAAGACGACACTGCAGAACGAGAGGAACGTCTTCAGACGAACACAGATCAGCCAGAGTCTCCACTTACAGTCAACTGACTGTCTAACCCTGACCCTAAACCTGACCCCTGACCCTAACCCTGATCACATCACCTGACCCTAAACCTGACCCCTGACCCTAATAGATCAGCCAGTGTCTCCACTTAGTCAGCTGACTGTCTTAACCCTGACCCTAAACCTGACCACATCACTTGACCCTAAACCTGACCCCTGACCCTAACAAAGATCACCCAGTGTCTTCACTTACAGTCACCTGGCCCGACCCTATCAGCTGACCCTGACCACATCACCTGACCCGACCCTATCAGGTGACCCTGACCCTATCGCCTGACCCCTGATCACATCACCTGACCCCGGATCACATCAACTGATCCCTGACCCTATCAGGTGACCCTGACCCTATCAGCTGACCCCTGGGGCCTCATTTATAACCGTTGCGTACGCACAAAACAGGCCCTGAAAGAGGCGTACGCCACTTCCGACGCATAAGTTGTGATTTATGAAAACAAACTTGACGGGAAAATGTGCGCACCTGCACGCGAACTCTGACCCATGCGTACGAACATTTTGGAGACGGAGCAGTTTGGCGACACCGATGGTGAGCTGAGGGATTGATGGTAGATGAATGAAATTAAACATATTGAACTTGAAAAGTTGCGCATATAGCCTATCCATATTGCCATATACATACAAATCACTTTCAATCCTCATTATGCGTCCTAATCATAAATGCATGCTTGTTCACAGTACCAATTTAAATAAATAAATGCCAATAAAAGATCCAATAAAAGTGCATCAATTGAATTTCCTTAAATTTCATTTTGTTATGATCTAAGTGTGGGCGTATAGGTTTACCACTCATTGTCTGATTGGTATGACAAGGTGTAAAGGATTGAATGTGATCGCTGTTTACATAAATACTACGGAGACACTTCTGCGTGTAGTAGCCTATTGCATGATGGATGCGCTGGCATTGCTGGAGGACTATGCCAATGGCAGACTTAGGAGAGAAAGAGTGTTTAGAGACCATGAAGATTTCCTGGCCCACGATGATGAGTGGCTAATAAGCCGATTTAGGTTACCTAGAGCCATGCTCTTGGACCTGTGTGCTGAATTGGGGCCAACATTACAAAGGCCAACTACACGAAACCACGCCATCCCGGTACCAACCCAAGTCAAGTCAAGTCAAGTCAAGTGTATTTATATAGCGCTTTTCACAATATAAATTGCATCAAAGCAGCTTCACAATATCAATCAAATAACATAATGTTTGTTTCTTAGTGAAAAAACATCCACGTTTGGTAGGGCTGATCAATGGTATTAATGCTTGACTAATTATTTTGAATATCCCCAACTGAACAAGCCAAAGGCAACAGTGGCAAGGAACCGAAGAGTCCTTTCAGTTTTAGGATTTTTGGCAACCGGGAGTTACCAGCGGGAGTTAGCCGATAGGCAAGTTTACAAATATGATAATGCAATTTTTTTCTTCGTAAAGCTTCTTGTGGAAACTTATAATTCTGTTAATTTGACATAGGTCTGGGATTTCACAGCCATCCCTCAGCTCCTTAATGCCTGCAGTTTTGAAAGGGATTATTAGAATGATCAATAGATGCATACAGTTTCCTTACACTATTTGGGAACAGGCCAATATCAAAAGGCAATTTGCAGCAATGTCCGGATTCCCAAATGTAATCGGCGCAATTGACTGCACTCATATTGCTATAAGGGCTCCACATGAGAACGAGTTCATTTTTGTGAATCGAAAACATGTCCATTCCATAAATGTGCAAGTTATCTGTGAGGCCAACATGATTCTTACAAACGTTGTGGCGCGATGGCCTGGTTCAACACATGACTCTTTTATTGTAATGCACAGCAGTGTAGGGAATAGACGAGAGGCAGGTGCCGTGCGTGATGGGTGGCTTCTTGGTAAGTTAAAATGACATATAATGGTTTCTAACAGTTCAAGCCTACTGTAAAATTAATCTGTTATACTGGCAGGTGACAGTGGTTACCCTCTGAGACGTTGGCTCCTCACCCCATTTCCAAACCCTCAGAGTGCAGAGCAAATGCGTTACAATGATGCCCACGCTCGTGCGCGCTCGGTAGTTGAGAGAGCCATTGGCCTTCTCAAGGGTAGATGGCGTTGCCTTGATGTTTCGGGTGGTAGACTTTTATATCAACCAAAAAAAGTCTGCAAGATCATCATGGCATGCGCCATTCTACACAACATGGCACAGAGGAATGGTGTCCCTCTCCCCGCTGACCTCCCTCGCCTCCAGCATGAGGAGCTTGACCCACACCCCCCTCCCCAACATGAACGGCATCATCAGGGCGCAAGGCTCCGCGAGGAAGTAATGCGGCATTTGTGAAGGGACAACAACACACAGGTTCATTTTTTAACAAGATCTTTTAATGTAGAAGCAATGTCACCCAACACAAACTTTATTTGTTTAAGCTCATCTGCTATAACTGTAATTGCCTCAATTGTGACCCTCTGTGTCTGAAGGACAGCCTCAGTCAACACCCGGCCACTTCCAACCGTGCCATGGGGTCTGGACGCGCTCCTGCTGGGGACCTCCGGACACTCCACAGCTGCTGGGAGTCTCCTCACCACCCTGTGCTCCCATACCCTCTGGAACAACAAGGCCACAATAACCTATTGTGCTATTTCTATTTTATTTAATTGTGCTCATGTAATAAAATGATTTACCTGTTTCCACCATGTCTGTGTCTCCCTCCCTGTCAGACAGAATGCCGCACACACTGGTTTCTCCTATAATAGAAGCCAGCCGAGTCTCCATGGGGGACAGATCGGGCGTCCCAGGACCCCCACCAGTCCCAGACACACTCTGTTGGTGACTGGCAAGCCTTTTTTTTTGCCCCCACCTTTATGTCGGACCACTTCTTTTTTATTTCAGGAACCGTCCTGTTAGCCGAACCAACTGCATTCACCGCTGCAGTCACATGTTGCCATTCCACACTTTTTTTTTTGTTAGTGATGCCAATGCTATGGCTACCAAACAAAATATTTTTTCTTTCCTCCACCTCCGTCACAAGAACCTCTATCTCAGTATCTGCGAAATTTCGTTTTTTTCCCCTTGTTCTCAATTGCTGCCATTTTTTAGCATAAAGTAGGCTACCTTTTGCTGGCTCATTAATATGCACGGCCATTCACGAGGTGATTTGCATGGCCTATATATGGTTGAATGTGGGCGGGTAAAGGGCGGGATGTCGATTTTTTTCACGTGCGCAAATTATCAGGTAGACTGTGATTTATAAATGGAAAATTGCGTGCAGGTGTGCGTGCGCACGATTTTATAAGTCTCAATTTTAGTCTGCGTACGCTAGTTTTGGCTTTTGGGCGCACGCACACTTTTAGTAAGGATCCTACGCAGAGTTTTATAAATGAGGCCCCTGATCCCTATCACCTGCTGTGTGCGACATTCAGCTTTAACTTCTTTAAAAACTGCAAGAAATAATAAAACGCATCATGATGTAGTAAACCTGCTTCTGCTCATCTCTGTGTTCATCTCCTGGGGCCTCATGTACAAAGACTTGTGTTGAATTCAACTAAAACATTGCGTACGGACAAAGCTCTAAATGTGCGTACGCACAAAAAAAACAGATGTATGAATCTCTGCGTACGAAGGATCCCACGCATATTCTCTTTGTACATCCCAATTAAGTAAAAATGAGCGCACATGCACGAGCACAACGCCCCACCCAGTCTCCTCCCTTAATTAAATACATTTAAATATGGTAATGAGTCCACTTTGGCAAAAGAAAGGAGTAAGAAAATGGCTAAAGCAAGCGGCAAGAAGTGAAACTTTGCAGAAAGTGAATCGGAGGTGCTACTAGTGGAGGTAGAAACAAGAAAAAAAATTATTTGGAACTTTGTCCTCCGGAATTAATAACAAAAGGAAAAAATATGAGTGGGAGAGTTTGGCTGATGTCGTCAATGCGGTGGGATCTGAAAGTCGCACTGTAAATGACCTTACAAAGAAATGGTCTGATATAAAGGTGGACGTTAAATGGAGAACTGCTGCGCACCGACAAAGTGTGGCCAGAACAGGCAGTGGTAAAGGGGTCGATGAACTTACACCACAACAGAGAGTTGCCTCAATTATGGGTGACACTTTCCTCTCTGGAGCAGTATCTGCTGCTGTGGGAGACTTGGATTTACTACAGGACTACCACGAAGGTAACCAATATTATCTGCACGTTTATTGAATGGAAATGTTTCTGACCGATTCACATATGCAAATTCTTCTTCAGATGGCGCCTTTATAGCAATATGTGTGTGTCGATGTGCAGTCGATCCCTCCGATTACATTAGGAAAACCGGCTATTGCTGCAAATTGCGTTTTAATGTTTGGCTGGTCACCTGCATCATATGGGAACGTTATATACCTGGTAGACATGCTGATGATCCCGACCCATACCGCTGGCATTGGCGGCTCAAAGACGACTGGTTTATTCCTGAGCGGTCTGCCAGTTCCCTTTGGAAAGAACCAGTTGCCAGGAAAGCAAGTGTTGTCAGCACCTGCAAGGGAACGGGTATTGCGTGGCTTCTCGCCGTCTCTCTCTCTAGATTCGGACCCAGCTCAGCACAGAGCTCCAAGAGGATAGCCCTTGGAAATCTGAAACGGCTGATAAGCCAGTCATCATCCTGGGCCAGAAAATCATTGTGGTCCCTAAAAACTCGTTCTCTTCGGATTCTGCCATTAGCAATGTCCTCTAATAAGGCCAAAGCTGCCATTGCCATAGACTAAGGGTTGTATCAATTTGCATATGCTTTTATATGTTCTACTTAATTGCATAATTGATAGAATATTCCCATAAGGCTCGTGCTCAGTTATAAATTGCAAATTAATAGCAATGCTTCCCACAGGTGGTAGTGCGATAGACTTGTAGAACAATTCGTTGTGTAATGTTTGCAACTTAACTTCTTTGCCTGCAAGAGTCGCCAACGGACAAAAGCTATGAGAAATGTACGTACGCCAGACATGAAATTGGCGAGGAGGAACGCACATTCTCACGTTAATTTCACTGTTAGTACATTCGACCGTGAGCGTGAAAGCTGGCGTGCGCAAGATTGATACATGAGGCCCCTGGAATATTGCTGATCTGATGCACTGACACTATAGAGCAGAGCTGAGCTGAATAATTACTCTATTGTGTGTTTAGAACCGCAGTATATGAGTTTTTCTCATATTTGCTGGTTTGCATCATCGATTGTGTTATTTCCTGTTCATCACTGCGGCTGAAACTGACCTGAGATCAGGCGATAGGAAACATCGCTGTAGTATTGAACAGCAGGACAGGTTTAAAAATACTATAATGAAAAATGCTAAAGCTTCACTGATTGAGTTATTCAGAATAAGGCCAGGAAGAAACCAGGAGTCGCTCATGAACTCGCGCAGCTGTGCTGGAGCAGCGCACGCTCGCCTCACACACCATCCTGAGTTTGTGCTTCAGATTCGCTTCCAAATACAGATTCAAAACACATCTTTATTCTTTGCCATTTTTG
>CM060623.1:34416721-34449221 GCA_030578275.1 Meda fulgida
GCGAATCACAGGATTAAATCACAGAGCGAATCACAGAGCGAATCACAGGAGCGAATCACAGGAGCGAATCACAGAGCGAATCACAGGAGCGAATCACAGGAGCGAATCACAGAGCGAATCACGCGAGCGAATCACAGAGCGAATAACAGAGCGAATCACAGAGCGAATCACAGGAGCGAATCACAGAGCGAATCACAGAACGAATCACAGGAGCGAATCACAGAGCGAATCACAGGAGCGAATCACAGGAGCGAATCACAGAGCGAATCACGCGAGCGAATCACAGGATTAAATCACAGAGCGAATCACAGAGCGAATCACAGGAGCGAATCACAGAGCGAATCACAGAGCGAATCACAGAGCGAATCACAGAGCGAATCACAGGAGCGAATCACAGAGCGAATCACAGGAGCGAATCACAGAGCGAATCACAGAACGAATCACAGGAGCGAATCACAGAGCGAATCACAGGAGCGAATCACAGAGCGAATCACAGAGCGAATCACAGGAGCGAATCACAGAGCGAATTACGCGAGCGAATCACAGGATTAAATCACAGAGCGAATCACAGAGCGAATCACAGGAGCGAATCACAGAGCGAATCACAGAACGAATCACAGGAGCCAATCACAGAGCGAATCACAGGAGCGAATCACAGAGCGAATCACAGGAGCGAATCACAGAGCGAATCACAGAGCGAATCACAGGAGCGAATCACAGAGCAAATCACAGAGCGAATCACAGGAGCGAATCACAAGAGCGAATCACAGAGCGAATCACAGAGCGAATCACAGAGCGAATCACAGAGCGAATCACAGAGCGAATCACAGGAGCGAATCACAGAGCGAATCACAGAGCGAATCACAGAGCGAATCACAAGAGCGAATCACAGGAGCGAATCACAGGAGCGAATCACAAGAGCGAATCACAGGAGCGAATCACAGGAGCGAATCACAGAGCGAATCACAGGAGCGAATTTGTTCTTAACCTCCTTTTAATGTAATGAAGTATTGTAAATGAATGCTCATTTGCATAAAACACAAATCATGCCCATATAAGGGCTTTCCTCACAGCCAGTGTTTTGGTGTCAGATTCTGCTGCTCTAAAACACAATACAATCATTATTATTATTATTATTATTCAGATCAAGTGTTGTTCTCTGGAGTGTCGGTTCAGTCAGATCAATAATAGCACTAAATGTTTCTCAAATTTAGAATACATTTAGGAACAAAAAAAGGAAAGTAACAGATGAATCACTGGTTGTGAGAAGTGTTGGTGCGCATGTTTAGTGAGAGAAAGGCTTTTCTGAGGTGAATATTATGGAACTTTATGCCAGAAATATTCTATATGAGAACAAATGTCTTAAACAATTGCAATAATACTCTGTTGTGTGAAGGGTATTTCAAGTTTATGAGCTGTTTAATTTTATAATAAAATATAATTAAAAATGAATGAATATAGCTGAGTGTGTGTAGCTGAGTGTGTGAAGCTCTGAGTGTGTGTAGCTCTGAGTGTGTGTAGCTCTGAGTGTGTGTAGCTCTGAGTGTGTGTAGCTCTGAGTGTGTGTAGCTTTGAGTGTGTGTAGCTCTGAGTCTGTGTAGCTCTGAGTGTGTGTAGCTCTGAGTGTGTGTAGCTGAGTGTGTGTAGCTCTGAGTGTGTGTAGCTGAGTGTGTGTAGCTTTGAGTGTGTGTAGCTCTGAGTGTGTGTAGCTCTGAGTGTGTGTAGCTCTGAGTGTGTGTAGCTGAGTGTGTGTAGCTGAGTGTGTGTAGCTCTGAGTGTGTGTAGCTCTGAGTGTGTGTAGCTCTGAGTGTGTGTAGCTCTGAGTGTGTGTAGCTTTGAGTGTGTGTAGCTCTGAGTGTGTGTAGCTCTGAGTGTGTGTAGCTGAGTGTGTGTAGCTCTGAGTGTGTGTAGCTGAGTGTGTGTAGCTTTGAGTGTGTGTAGCTCTGAGTGTGTGTAGCTGAGTGTTTGTAGCTGAGTTTGTGTAGCTCTGAGTTTGTGTAGCTCTGAGTGTGTGTAGCTGAGTGTGTGTAGCTTTGAGTGTGTGTAGCTCTGAGTGTGTGTAGCTCTGAGTGTGTGTAGCTCTGAGTGTGTGTAGCTGAGTGTGTGTAGCTGAGTGTGTGTAGCTCTGAGTGTGTGTAGCTCTGAGTGTGTGTAGCTCTGAGTGTGTGTAGCTCTGAGTGTGTGTAGCTTTGAGTGTGTGTAGCTCTGAGTCTGTGTAGCTCTGAGTGTGTGTAGCTCTGAGTGTGAAGCTCTGAGTGTGTGTAGCTGAGTGTGTGTAGCTCTGAGTGTGTGAGCACACACACACACACACACACACACACACACACACACACACACACACTCCATACACAAAAGTCTGAGGTATGAGTGATTCATAAGACGCGTCTGAAACACAAACACACACACATTTGACACATCAGGCTTTTGACTCATATAGTCTGATATAGTGAAAATATGGAGGATAAACAGATCCGTTTTATTCAGAGACTCAGACTAACACACTGCAGGTGCTGATATTCATATTTAAATAATTGCCAAGGGCTTGTAATGTAAATCAAATCTTTATCAAATGTAAATCTAGAGACCATTTTCCAGACATCATTTATCTGAAATATGATCCTCAGGCTTTTGAGGAAGGGTTATTTGTTCATCTCTCAATCATCTTTGTATTGCATAGAATTATGTTTTAAAACTACAGATCATTAAACTAACCATTTAAATATCATAAGACATATTATGGCAGATATTTATATTTATATGCATTTTATGCAAGTATCTGCTAGCCTATAATGTTATAAAGATCTCATTGATTTACAATACAAATATCAGAATATGAATATCAGCACCTGCAGTGTGTTAGTCTGAGTCTCTGAATAAAACAGATCTGTTTATCCTCCATATTCTCACTATATCAGACTATATGAGTCATAAAGCCTGATGTGTCAAATATGATACAAAACAAACACACATGCAAACCTTTTTGTCTAAAGGTTCAATAAACTTCCATTTCAGAAAGTTAGATTTATCTGACACAAAACAAAGATCACAGCATCAACCCGAACAGATGAAGCTGAGCTGGAGAACCACTGAAGCTGGGTATGGGTATGGTTATGGTTATGGTTATGGTTATGGAGCTTCTGAATGCCGCTGATGTCCTGGATTATATAAGACACACGTTCCTCCGTATAAACAGGTAAACAGCCTCACGAAGCATTCGGAGCAGCTTTAATAATGGATGAGCTCAGCGGCGGAGACACACACTCTTCATCATCATCTTCATCTCTCAGACTCTTCATCATCATCATCATCATCTTTATCATCATCATCTTCATCTCTCAGACTCTTCATCGTCATCATCATCTTCTTCATCATCTTCATCTCTCAGACTCTTTATCATCATCATCTTCATCATCATCGTCATCATAATCATCTTCATCATCTCTCTGACTTCATCATCATCTTCATCATCATCATCTTCATCATCTCTCTGACTCTTCATCATCATCATCATCATCATCATCATCTCTCTGACTCTTCATCATCATCATCTTTATCATCATCATCTTCATCGTCATCATCTTCATCATCTCTCTGACTCTTCATCATCATCTTCATCATCTTCATCATCTTCATCATCATCTTCATCATCATCATCATCTCTCTGACTCTTCATCATCATCATCATCATCTTTATCATCTTCATCATCTTCATCATCATCGTCATCTTCATCTCTCAGACTCTTCATCATCATCTTCATCAGAGACTGTGAGTGTGACGATCAGGTGCAGATGAGGCCAGAAGCTCCGTTTCCCAGAATGCCGTGTTTCGTAAAGAGACACACAAGCGCTTCTTCCTCCATCTATAATTCAGCAGAGCTTCACTCTCTCTCTCTCTCTCTCTCACACACACATACACACACACACACACACACACAGATAGACAAAACTTCACTGATAATGCAGAGTGTGTTCTGATGTTCACGACTGAAGGATGACGAAACACACTAGTTCACAGGTCAAGGTTAAAACAGTTTCTCCAGCAAACACATCATGATCCTTCAGAAACACACTCACACACACACACACACACACACACACACACACACACACACACTCTTTAAGGTGCCTCTATATCCAGCAGGATTAACATTCAGTTCTAACATGATGAACTGCTGTATGTATCATACGTGTGTGTGTGATGATGATGAACGATGAACAAAAGGGTCTTGATCAGGAATGTCCCTATTCCTCCAGAGGGCCTCAAGCTGAACTCGGGATTCAGTCAGAGACAGAGCAGTGACATCATGTGAACACTCCCCTAATATCAGAATCGGGAGCCTCAGGAGCCTAAACCCAACCCCTAATATCAGAACCGGGAGCCTCAGGAGCCTAAACCCAACCCCTAATATCAGAACCAGGAGCCTCAGGAGCCTAAACCCAACCCCTAATATCAGAACCGGGAGCCTCAGGAGCCTAAACCCAACCCCTAATATCAGAACCGGGAGCCTCAGGAGCCTAAACCCAACCCCTAATATCAGAACCGGGAGCCTCAGGAGCCTAAACCCAACCCCTAATATCAGAATCGGGAGCCTCAGGAGCCCAAACCCAACCGGGAGCCTCAGGAGCCTAAACCCAACCCCTAATATCAGAACCGGGGGCCTCAGGAGCCTAAACCCAAACCCTAATATCAGAACCGGGAGTTTCAGGAGCCTAAACCCAACCCTTAATATCAGAACCGGGAGCCTCAGGAGCCTAAACCCAACCCCTAATATCAGAACCGGGAGCCTCAGGAGCCTAAACCCAACCGGGAGCCTCAGGAGCCTAAACCCAACCCCTAATTTCAGAACCGGGGGCCTCAGGAGCCTAAACCCAAACCCTAATATCAGAACCGGGAGTTTCAGGAGCCTAAACCCAACCCTTAATATCAGAACCGGGAGCCTCAGGAGCCTAAACCCAACCCCTAATATCAGAACCGGGAGCCTCAGGAGCCTAAACCCAACCGGGAGCCTCAGGAGCCTAAACCCAACCCCTAATTTCAGAACCGGGGGCCTCAGGAGCCTAAACCCAACCCCTAATTTCAGAACCGGGAGCCTCAGGAGCCTAAACCCAACCCCTAATATCAGAACCGGGAGCCTCAGGAGCCTAAACCCAACCCCTAATATCAGAACCGGGAGCCTCAGGAGCCTAAACCCAACCGGGAGCCTCAGGAGCCTAAACCCAACCCCTAATATCAGAACCGGGAGCCTCAGGAGCCTAAACCCAACCCCTAATATCAGAACCGGGGACCTCAGAGTCTGTGCAACAACACGTCCTGAAACTGCAGGAGTCACAACGACCCTGAACTCAATAAATGGAGCAAAATCATATATATTTCTATGATTTAAATTAGAAATATCACACGAGCAAGCATGATGTTTT
The DNA here is from genome assembly GCA_030578275.1 of Meda fulgida. Taxonomy (NCBI): domain Eukaryota; kingdom Metazoa; phylum Chordata; class Actinopteri; order Cypriniformes; family Leuciscidae; genus Meda; species Meda fulgida. The sequence goes on from CM060623.1 coordinate 34,422,140, forward strand.
ACAGAATATCAGCATGACTGCAAATGTGATATTATTATATACAAAAGTTCAATAAGTTTATGTGAGTTTTTAGACACAAAATTGTCTGTTTTTGACAAAAAAAGTAGTTTGAATCAAACATGCAACAGAACCGCTGATTCTCTGAGTGATTCCTTACTGACTGAATCAGGGTGTGAACGAATCAATGATTCACTTGAATCAGCTGTTTGAACTCTGTGATTCACTCATTAAGGCTTTGACTTGCTGCCCCCTGCTGGTGCTTAGTTTCATATTTAAAGGATTTTATTTTAAAAAGATTAATGTTTTCATCTGAATGTTAACAGCCTATAGCGTTCTTATTGATATTTACTGATAAAATGTATGAATTTGACATAAAAGATGATGCATACATCTAATAAGAATATTATGAATTGCCCTCATTTAGATAAAACACTAATGATCAAATGTCACCAGTTAATTTCTGTCAGTGCTGAACTGAAGGGCTTCAGGGGTCAGAGGTCATGACCAGCACAGAAACACACTCCACTGAATATAGTCTAATGATAATTACTGAAAGGAAATTATGTCAGCAGTCGAACCTGACGCTTAATGAGTGTCTTTATCTGTTACTGACGGAGAATCATGGTCCTCACGAGAGGAAAACACACCTCTGAAACGTTTGCTTCTCAGTTTTAGACTCTGAGAAACACACGTGCAGCCAGAGGGCCACCATCTGACACACACATGAACTGCAGCTCAGAGAAAGATACACTGAGATAATCAGACACAAACACACATACACACACAAAGTTCCAGCAAGTCTTTACCTCGTCTTCCGCCCGGAGCCCCAGATTGATCACGGCGTGAGGCTCTTTCAGTCGGCTCTGATCCGACCGGGCCATGAGAAGACTGAGCTGCCACGACACCTGATCCAGCTGAACACACACCGGGAACACACATCGGGAACACACACCGGGAACACACACCGGGAACACACACCGGGAACACACACCGGGAACACACACCGGGAACACACACCAGGTGGCACGGTGAAAGATCTTCATATTCAGCAATACAGTATATATTCATATACAGTCAAACCAAAAACTATTCAGACACTAGATATTGATTTTTTTTCGCTAGTGTGTGCAGGACACTATAGTTAAATTATGCAGAACTGTGCAGAACTGAGGAGAACTGAGCAGAACTGAGCAGAACTGAGCAGAACTGTGGGGAACTGAGCAGAACTGAGCAGAACTGAGCAGAACTGAGAAGAACTGAGAAGAAGTTAGCAGAACTGAGCAGAACTGAGCAGAACTGTGGGGAACTGAGCAGAACTGAGCAGAACTGAGAAGAACTGAGAAGAAGTTAGCAGAACTGAGCAGAACTGAGGAGAACTGAGCAGAACTGAGCAGAACTGAGCAGAACTGAGGAGAACTGAGGAGAACTGAGGAGAACTGAGCAGAACTGAGCAGAAGTGAGAAGAACTGAGCAGAACTGAGCAAAACTGAGCAGAACTGAGCAGAACTGTGGGGAACTGAGCAGAACTGAGCAGAACTGAGAAGAACTGAGCAGAACTGAGGAGAACTGAGCAGAACTGAGCAGAACTGTGGAGAACTGTGGAGAACTGAGCAGAACTGAGCAGAACTGAGGAGAACTGAGGAGAACTGAGCAGAACTGAGCAGAACTGAGAAGAACTGTGGAGAACTGAGAAGAACTGAGCAGAACTGAGCAGAACTGAGCAGAACTGAGCAGAACTGAGGAGAACTGAGCAGAACTGAGCAGAACTGAGCAGAACTGAGCAGAACTGAGAAGAACTGAGCAGAACTGAGCAGAACTGAGCAGAACTGAGCAGAACTGAGGAGAACGGAGCAGAACTGTGGAGAACTGAGCAGAACTGAGAAGAACTGAGCAGAACTGAGCAGAACTGAGCAGAACTGAGCAGAACTGAGGAGAACTGAGCAGAACTGTGGAGAACTGTGGAGAACTGAGCAGAAATGTGGAGAACTGTGGAGAACTGAGAAGAACTGAGAAGAACTGAGCAGAACTGAGCAGAACTGAGAAGAACTGAGGAGAACTGAGCAGAACTGAGCAGAACTGAGCAGAACTGAGCAGAACTGAGAAGAACTGAGGAGAACTGAGCAAAACTGTGGAGAACTGAGCAGAACTGTGGAGAACTGAGAAGAACTGAGCAGAACTGAGCAGAACTGAGCAGAACTGAGGAGAACTGAGCAGAACTGAGGAGAACTGAGCAGAACTGTGCAGAACTGAGCAGAACTGAGAAGAACTGAGCAGAACTGAGAAGAACTGAGCAGAACTGAGCAGAACTGAGGAGAACTGAGGAGAACTGAGCAGAACTGAGGAGAACTGAGCAGAACTGAGAAGAACTGAGCAGAACTGAGCAGAACTGTGGAGAACTGAGCAGAACTGTGGAGAACTGAGGAGAACTGAGCATAACTGAGGAGAACTGAGGAGAACTGAGGAGAACTGAGGAGAACTGTGGAGAACTGAGGAGAACTGAGCAGAACTGAGAAGAACTGAGCAGAACTGAGCAGAACTGTGGAGAACTGAGGAGAACTGAGCAGAACTGAGAAGAACTGAGCAGAACTGAGCAGAACTGTGGAGAACTGAGCAGAACTGTGGAGAACTGAGGAGAACTGGGCATAACTGAGGAGAACTGAGGAGAACTGAGGAGAACTGAGGAGAACTGAGGAGAACTGAGGAGAACTGAGCAGAACTGAGCAGAACTGAGGAGAACTGAGGAGAACTGAGCAGAACTGAGGAGAACTGAGGAGAACTGAGCAGAACTGAGCAGAACTGAGGAGAACTGAGGAGAACTGAGGAGAACTGAGGAGAAATGAGAAGAACTGAGGAGAACTGAGCAGAACTGTGGAGAACTGAGAAGAACTGAGCAGAACTGAGCAGAACTGAGGAGAACTGAGCAGAACTGAGCAGAACTGAGCAGAACTGAGCAGAACTGAGGAGAACTGAGGAGAACTGAGCAGAACTGAGGAGAACTGAGGAGAACTGTGCAGAACTGTGGAGAACTGAGAAGAACTGAGCAGAACTGTGGAGAACTGAGAAGAACTGAGGAGAACTGAGCAGAACTGAGGAGAACTGAGGAGAACTGTGGAGAACTGAGCAGAACTGTGGAGAACTGTGGAGAACTGTGGAGAACTGTGGAGAACTGTGGAGAACTGTGGAGAACTGAGCAGAACTGAGTAGAACTGAGCAGAACTGAGTAGAACTGTGGAGAACTGTGGAGAACTGAGCAGAACTGAGCAGAACTGAGGAGAACTGACCTTCTCTGGGGCAAAAATCCTGTGTCGGATCTTCTCCAGCACTTCTGGCCCAGCTGAAGCCCAGACCTGACTGAAGACTTCTGCTTTCTCCGGCGCCAGGCTGATGTTCTCCAGATGCTGTCTGAGCGCCAGGGGTTTAACATTGTGATACACGGCCTGGACAACAGATAAACAACTCATATTAAACCAGTTACAAACCAGTTCCACACTCGAGATGTGTGTCTTTCACACTGTAACAGGGTTAAACCAGTAATTTTCAGTATGACTGTTAAAAATGATTAACCTGAGGAAAGAAATCCTCCATGCACTTCTATGATGGACAGATACACTTTTATCATGGATAGATGCACTTTTGGTTCCTTGCCACTGTTGCCTTTTTCGCCTTTCTTCGCCTTTGTCGCCATTGGCTTTTGCCTTGCTTAGTTGGGGACATTTAATTTTATTTAACAATATTATTACAATTTTTTTTCCCTGTTATCTCTGTAAAGCTGCTTTGAAACAATCTGTATTGTAAAAAGCGCTATATAAATAAAGGTGACTTTTATGATGAATAGATGCACTTCTATTGGACTTCAAAACAGAAACGCCCATTCACTGCCATTATAAAGCTTGGAAGAGCCAGAACATGTTTTAATATAACTCCGATTGTGTTCGTCTGAAAGAAGAAAGTCATATACACTAGGATGACTTAAGGGTGAGTAAATCATGGGCTAATTTTCCTTTTTGGGTGAACTATCCCTTTAAACTTGCCTTTTCTTCCCTATTGTAATGGATATCAAGTGAAATGCTTTTGAGGAAGAACAGGTGTAGACTTTGTTGTTGATTGTAAGGTTGTATTACTGTAATAATGCATTAATAGTAAGAATGTGCAGCACCTGCTCGAGGATGAAGGACACGGTTTCCAGCAGCAGCTGAAGAGTCTGTTTCTCCAGAGAGAGAGCAATCATCAGCTTCTCCTCCTCTTCCTCACTGAAGGAGCGCTCCTGCACACACACAAACACGCACACGCACACACACACGCACACACACACACACAGCGATCATCAGCTTCTCCTCCTCTTCCTCACTGAAGGAGCGCTCCTGCACATACACAAACACGCACACGCACACACACACGCACACACACACACACACACAGCGATCATCAGCTTCTCCTCCTCTTCCTCACTGAAGGAGCGCTCCTGCACACACACAAACACGCACACGCACACACACACACACACAGCGATCACCAGCTTCTCCTCCTCTTCCTCACTGAAGGAGCGCTCCTGCACACACACAAACACGCACACGCACACACACACGCACACACACACACACAGCGATCATCAGCTTCTCCTCCTCTTCCTCACTGAAGGAGCGCTCCTGCACATACACAAAAACGCACACGCACACACACACACACACACAGCGATCATCAGCTTCTCCTCCTCTTCCTCACTGAAGGAGTGCTCCTGCGCACACACAAACACGCACACGCACACACACACACACACAGGGATCATCAGCTTCTCCTCCTCTCCCTCACTGAAGGAGCGCTCCTGCACACACACAAACACACACACACACAAACACACACACACAGCAATCATCAGCTTCTCCTCCTCTTCCTCACTGAAGGAGCGCTCCTGCACACACACACACACACACACAGCGATCAACAGCTTCTCCTCCTCTTCCTCACTGAAGGAGTGCTCCTGCACACACGCAAACACACACACACACACACACAAACACACACACACAGCAATCATCAGCTTCTCTTCCTCTTCCTCACTGAAGGAGCGCTCCTGCACACACACACACGCACGCACACACACACACACACACACACACACACCTTCAGGTGGAGCTTCTGCAGAATCCGAGACAGGAGTCTAGAAAACTTGCTGCTGTCGATGGAGTTTATGTGAATCACAGCCGCTTTAATGCTGCAGATCAGAAGAAGAATAAGAAGCATTACAGATAGATTATTATTTCTTTAGGAGGCTGAGGTCCTTCAAAGTCTGTAGCGAACTGTCTGTTAGTCTGTCTGCCAGTCTGTCATGCCAGTGTGCTCTACTGATTGTGGAGTGTGATTGTGGAGTGTGATTGAGGAGTGTGATTGAGGAGTGTGATTGAGGAGTGTGATTGAGGAGTGTGATTGAGGAGTGTGAATGTGGAGTGTGATTGAGGAGTGTGATTGAGGAGTGTGATTGTGGAGTGTGATTGAGGAGTGTGATTGAGGAGTGTGATTGTGGAATGTGATTGAGGACTGTGATTGAGTGTGATTGTGATTGAGGAGTGTGATTGTGGAGTGTGAATGTGGAGTGTGATTGTGGAATGTGATTGAAGAGTGTGATTGAGTGGGATTGTGATTGAGGAGTGTGATTGAGGAGTGTGATTGAGGAGTGTGATTGAGGAGTGTGAATGTGGAGTGTGATTGAGGAGTGTGATTGTGGAGTGTGATTGAGGAGTGTGATTGAGTGTGATTGTGATTGTGGAGTGTGATTGTGGAGTGTGAATGTGGAGTGTGATTGTGGAGTGTGATTTTGATTGTGGAGTGTGAATGTGGAGTGTGATTGTGGAGTGTGAATGTGGAGTTATTGTGGAGTGTGAATGTGGAGTGTGATTGTGGAGTGTGATTGTGGAGTGTGAATGTGGAGTGTGATTGAGGAGTGTGATTGAGGAGTGTGTGATTGTGGAGTGTGTGATTGTGGAGTGTGAATGTGGAGTGTGAATGTGGAGTGTGATTGTGGAGTGTGATTGTGGAGTGTGATTGTGGAGTGTGATTGTGGAGTGTGATTGAGGAGTGTGATTGAGGAGTGTGATTGTGGAGTGTGATTGAGGAGTGTGATTGTGGAGTGTGATTGTAGAGTGTGATTGTGGAGTGTGATTGTGGAGTGTGATTGTGGAGTGTGATTGAGGAGTGTGATTGTGGAGTGTGATTGTGGAGTGTGATTGAGGAGTGTGATTGTGGAGTGTGATTGTGATTGAGGATTGTGATTGTGGAGTGTGATTGAGGAGTGTGAATGTGGATTGTGAATGTGGAGTGTGATTGAAGAGTGTGATTGAGGAGTGTGATTGTGGAGTGTGATTGAGGAGTGTGATTGTGATTGAGGATTGTGATTGTGGAGTGTGATTGAGGAGTGTGAATGTGGATTGTGAATGTGGAGTGTGATTGAAGAGTGTGATTGAGGAGTGTGATTGTGGAGTGTGATTGAGGAGTGTGATTGTGGAGTGTGATTGTGGAGTGTGATTGTGGAGTGTGATTGTGATTGAGGATTGTGATTGTGGAGTGTGATTGAGGAGTGTTAATGTGGATTGTGAATGTGGAGTGTGATTGAAGAGTGTGATTGTGGAGTGTGAATGTAGAGTGTGATTGAGGAGTGTTAATGTGGATTGTGAATGTGGAGTGTGATTGAAGAGTGTGATTGTGGAGTGTGAATGTAGAGTGTGAATGTGGAGTGTGATTGAGGATTGTGATTGTGATTGTAGAGTGTGAATGAGGAGTGTGATTGTGGAGTGTGAATGAGGAGTGTGATTGTGGAGTGTGATTGATTTAAGTGTTAAAAGTCTGCTCTTCAAACTACCCCTTGTACCAGACCTTCATCTGGGTGCCTTTATATATAAATATAACCTACCATGGACTGCTTGGGAGTCCGCAACTGAAAGAAGAAGACTGATTGGCAGTGTTTGACTCCCTCGTTGGCTGCATTAGCCACTTGCCCAATCTGCTAGTTTGCCTGTATGGTTTTATACACCATGCTGTCGTTCTGTCTGAATAGGCAGTTTTCTATTTTAACTTTTTATTCATTATCTGGGTCAATGACGTGACGGGTCTTTTTTTGTCCAAAGGCCTTAATAATAATAAAAAACAAAGATATGACATCCAAAGTATGTAAGGTAGAACAACTTGATCTCTTTAATTGAATCCAAAAGGTTTTAATTATATTTTACTACATATAAAGGTATTTTAAAGATTTTGAAGTGTCAAAATGTCATTCGGTTAAACCGTCCGAAGGCCAAAACAGCCATTTAATTTCTTATTAAAATATCTTAAAATGTAATAAATTTATATTGTTTTCATTCTGGCATGATTTCATAACATTATATATCACCATGGTGCAAAATGGTATTAAAATTATGTGTAGAAGTCATTGCTTTGTTATGAGAAAGAATGTCCGAAAAAATAAATTTCATTGATGTCATTCGGAGTAACCAATATAAAGGCACCAGTTTAGATAAAGTCATGCGGTCAAAATCATGTGACAGGATGAGATAACAATCCGACACCTCCAAAGGACCACATGGTCATGAAGCAAAGTAACTCACTCTTAACTATTTGAAAAATTCATGTTTTCACTTGCTTATACGCATGTCCCGAAATTTCAGGTCATTCGGTACAACCGTTATAAAACATGGAATATTTTGTAATAGTCAAAAAACTTGTGCTAAATATAAAATGTTTGATTGTCTTTTTGATAGCTAGCTAGCCAGCTAACTAACTAGCTAGTTAGATATCAGCCAGTAGCATTGTTTGAAAATATTGTCATTCGGTTTTTACCAAGAGTGTCATTCCGTAATACCGAAAATTTGGTTATACCGAATGACAGCAAAGTATGTAGGTCATATTTGTACATATCTGAAATAAATAAATACAAATAGTTTTTAATAGGAAATGTGCAGAGAATATTATTACATCCTGTTGACTGAATTTTACTTTTGCAGATACCTTTATCAAATAAGGAAAAAGCAGCTCACTACTGGAAAAGGATCAAAGCGGATCCTGTTAAAAAAGATACTTGCCAAAAGAAGAGACAAGTATCATTTGTTTTTATTATTTAATTATTATTATTACTATTGATATAATACTATATATAGTAGTAATTGCATCATAACGCTGTTTCAATGCATACAATCAGCTCTATTTTGCTTTTAGTAAGAGTGATTAAAAGGAACACCTGCCAATATTATATTATAAAATGATGAACAGTAGTTGTGGTATAGTTTTCAGTTACCAAAGAAGAAAACTCAGTGGCAAAAAATAAAGTGTAAATTGATGAACTTCGCCAAAAGGATCAAGAAAAAAGGAGTCTTATATGGATGAGGGCAAAAAAGAGGCAGAGAGAGAAGTTGAGGACCATAAACAATATACTGAACCCGGACCCAGAGTCTTTAAATGTGACACCTGGCATCCCAGTGGATGACGTGCCACAGGAACCACATTTGGCATCAGACCCAGACAAAATATTCTACTTTAAAGAAGACGTGCATACAACAATTAGTGAGCCAGAACCTCTAAATTCACGGTCCTCAAGATTATGCTCCAAAGACTGGATGACTTTCATGAAACAATTTAAACATTTGTTCCAAGAACAATTAAATGCTTCAATGTTTTTAATTACTTTAATATTATTAACAATATGAGTAGTATGTAAATATGTTGGTTCCAATAACAATGAAATCAAGCGTGGCGTCAGTTCTGGCAGGTCACGTTAGTAAATCTCTCATCAGTGACTCTTGTCTCAGTCAGAATTACCCTCCTCCCTCCTCAGCTCCTCCTGTCTCAGTCAGGATTACCCTCCTCCCTCCCCAGCTCCTCCTGTCTCAGTTAGGATTACCCTCCTCCCTCCCCAGCACCACCTGTCTCAGTCAGGATTACCCTCCTCCCTCCCCAGCTCCTCCTGTCTCAGTCAGGATTACCCTCCTCCCTCCCCAGCACCACCTGTCTCAGTCAGGATTACCCTCCTCCCTCCCCAGCTCCACCTGTCTCAGTCAGGATTACCCTCCTCCCTCCTCAGCTCCACCTGTCTCAGTCAGGATTACCCTCCTCCCTCCCCAGCTCCACCTGTCTCAGTCAGGATTACCCTCCTCCCTCCTCAGCTCCACCTGCCTCAGTCAGGATTACCCTCCTCCCTCCCCGGCTCCTCCTGTCTCAGTCAGGATTACCCTCCTCCCTCCCCAGCTCCTCCTGTTTCAGTCAGGATTACCCTCCTCCCTCCCCAGCTCCTCCTGTCTCAGTCAGGATTACCCTCCTCCCTCCTCAGCTCCACCTGCCTCAGTCAGGATTACCCTCCTCCCTCCCCGGCTCCTCCTGTCTCAGTCAGGATTACCCTCCTCCCTCCCCAGCTCCTCCTGTTTCAGTCAGGATTACCCTCCTCCCTCCCCAGCTCCACCTGTCTCAGTCAGGATTACCCTCCTCCCTCCCCAACTCCTCCTGTCTCAGTCAGGATTACCCTCCTCCCTCCCCAGCTCCTCCTGTCTCAGTCAGGATTTGGCATTCTGATTCCCCTTGAATCAAGACTAAATTCTTGAATTATGTTGTAAATTAAAATATTGAATTAATGATATCTGCATACCATCATATTTGTTCTGTTCTGTTTACCCTGAGGCGGGTTATTGCTGCTCTCCTGCTCTTATCCATGCTAGGCTGCCCAGAACAGAACCAGACCGCCAATCCAAACTGAATGCTAATTTGATGATAGTGGTCCTGACAGAAATGGTATCATGTTTGATGTACATTTTTACATTAATATTATATTAAAAATAAAATGTGCTTTTGTAACTATTTTTGTCTGTGTATTGTACAATTATAGTTGTATTGTAATACAACTATAAAGCAGATTAGGCTTTTTTCTACATTTCCCCTTTTCTAATTTCCCAGTGCAATGTTTTACTTGAATATGTAGGCGGGTTTAGAGTAGTCCAATAAAATGATTACATTTATGAGATCTGTGGTAATGTTATTTTATATGTATTCTGTGGTACATACTATATACTATCTCAACATCAATGTCAAATCAGGTTTTTTCATGATTAATTATTTGAAAATTAATAATTTTAGAAATATCATGGTTAAACCGAATGACTTTTTTGGTGACAATTTTTGTTCATCTTGTAAAAAAATGACATAAGCAATGTTAATTGATTGTACAAACCACATAATCTCATTGTTAACACTTAGTAAAACTAAAAAATGGTTTCAAATTCAATCATATCTCCATTTTTTTCACACTTTTAAAAAACGTATCCGTCAATTACCCATCTATGTATACTGGTAGTTAATTAAATAATGATTATTCTATTTTTGATAGATTGTGTAGCCTGTTGTACTTGACTAGGATATGGAATTTGCACGTGTGTACGTGAAATGGCTCTCTGGGACTAGGATACATTGCAACTTTCTGCATTATTTTCCCCATACCGCTCTTTTAACATGTTATTAATCTAACTTTACGGTAATGGACTATAGATACACTATTGACATCTTCCTTTGTATTTTTGTAGTTTGTATGTTTTCGTCATTGCGTGGATGTCTTGTCTGTCTCTATGTGTGTGTATGATATGTATAAACTATTGGACACCTTAATTTCCTTCGGGATCAGTAAAGTATCTTTATCCTTATCTCTATCTATCTAAATCATATTTACATTGATTTACGCTTCCGTGAAAAGTGGCGATCAGTATCGTATTGATTCATGTATTCATTTCGCATGAATTCAAATAAAGGTGTAGTTTTACCTCTGTGTCTCTGGGATTATTGAACTCATCGTAAATCCGTTCGTTTACTTTCTTTTCGCGTCCAGAAACAAGTCACTTCCTGCCACTCAGGCACGTGACGATTACGTCAGCGCGTGGACACGCCCACCGGCGTCAGTAAATCCTAGTTACACTGATGTTTTTATAATAACCGTGTGTGTGTGTGTGTGTGTGTGTGAGAGAGATGACAGGCGAATATGTAATTAAATGCTGTCCTAGGAATATAATAGAGAAACTGATGCGCAAAAATCCCCATGGCAACCATACCATAGAATTTGGTTTACTTTCCCTTCTGTGAAAATTGAACTAGAGAATAATTATATTAACGAGCGAATATCTTTTTATTTCATCTGATTTCACATGTGGTTTATCAAAACCAACACCATCATCATCTGTTTAAAACTAGAATCTAGAAATTTATTCTTTATCTTTCATTTTTTCTGAAGTAAATGAAAAGAGGTCTGAGTTATAGATGTGTGTATTAATAACTATTCATAATAAAGAAATAGTGTTTATAAAGGTGTTAAATCTGAGTAAACTTGAGTATTTCATCAAACAGCCAGAGTTAGAGAAGAAAAAATAATTGTATACTTTATTTTGTTGCAAAAGGAAACACATGCACCACTCAAACCAAGGCAAAACTACGGCATAAGAGAAGACAAATCATATATAAATATACTCTGATTACATACGCAGATATATTATATAGGCATATACAGCATCATTAAGATATTTCCATACTGGAATGTTTGTTAGGAATGATGATCTGAGCGCCACACACACACACACTAATGCATACACACACACACACACACACACACACTAATGCATACATACACACACACACACACTAATGCATACATACACACACACACACACACACACACTAATGCATACACACACACACACACACACTAATGCATACACACACACACACACACACTAATGCATACATACACACACACACACACACACACACACACACTAATGCATACATACACACACACACACACACACACACACTAATGCATACACACACACACACACACACACACACTAATGCATACACACACACACACACACACACACTAATGCATACACACACACACACACACACACACACTAATGCATACATACACACACACTAATGCATACATACACACACACACACACACACTAATGCATACACACACACACACACACACACACTAATGCATACATACACACACACACACACACACTAATGCATACATACACACACACACACACACTAATGCATACATACACACACACACACACACACACTAATGCATACATACAAACACACACACACACACACACACTAATGAATACATAAATACACACACACACACTAATGCATACATAAATACACACACACACACACTAATGCATACACACACACACACACACACTAATGCACACACACACACTAATGCACACACACACACACACACACAGACACTAACGCATACATACACACACACACACACTAATGCATACATACACACACACACACACACACACACACTAATGCATACATACATACAGACACACACTAATGCATACATACACACACACACACACACACACACACACACACACTAATGCATACATACACACACACACACACACTAATGCTCACTCGCACACACACACACACTAATGCTCACTCGCACACACACTAATGCTCACTCACACACACACACACACACACACACACACACACACACACACCCTAATTTGTGCGCACGCACACACACACACACTAATGCTCACTCACACACACACACACACACACACACCCTAATGCACGCACAGACACACACACACGGACGCATTAATGCTCACTCACACACACTAATGCATACATACACACACACATGCACTAATGCTCACTCACACACTCACACTCGCACACCCTAATGCATGCACACACACACACACTCACACAAACACACCCTAATGCATGCACACACTCTCACACACGGACGCACTACTGCTCACACACACACACACTCGCACAAATGCAGTCATACACACACACACACACACAAATGCACACACACTCAAACGCACACTCACACATGCTAATGCACACACACACTCAAACGCACACTCACACACCCATTCATACAAATGCACACTCACACACACTATTCCACACAAAGACCCTCACACACACACTCAAACGCACACTCACACTCATACACAGTAATACACACACACAGACCTTTTACACACACACACACACACACACACACAGACCATCACACACACACACACACACACACCAACACTGCAGCGAGACACACAGAGGACAGAAGGATCAAATAAATACTTCATTTACAGCCGCCATCATCATCATCATCATCATCATCATCAGTGATGTCACAGCTCTAGCAGTGTCCCTGTTAGACTCGTGTGGCTCTGCTCTATTTAAAGGAGGGCAGGTTTGGCACTTTGATGCTGATGTCCCCGATGTTGATGTTCTTGGGCATCTCTGGCAGGTTCATGTTCTTGACGGCGGATACGGTGCGCGCCGGAGCTCCCGCGATCCCGGCCTGGACACACACAAACACACAGTTACACACACACACACACACACGCGCCGGATGCTCCACAACACACACGATGCAGACGCTCATGACAGAAGCTGCGCATGCGTTACACACACACGGGCCGAGGGACATTCACAGGGATCGGCGGGAAAATAGTGTGGAAAGGGAATGACGGAAGACACATGAGATGAGGACTGGGAAACACAAACCCTTCGAAACAGAGACTCAACGACTTTCATTAATGACGTCATGTGATCAACTGGGCCAGAGAAGCTCGTTAATGACGTCATGTGATCGACTGGGCCAGAGAAACTTGTTAATGACGTCATGTGATCGGTCATGTGATTGACTGGGCCAGAGAAGCTCGTTAATGACGTCATGTGATCGACTGGGCCAGAGAAGCTCGTTAATGACGTCATGTGATCGACTGGGCCAGAGAAGCTCGTTAATGACGTCATGTGATCGACGATCGTCTTGCGGTCGCTCTGTATATCTCTACGCATCGCTGTGGAGGAGTGATTAGCTGGTGAAGCGGATTCACTTATTGTGGAGTTAACGAAGTTATCATGAGCAGTCGAGCGGGAAGTTTTTAAATAACTACGGAAGATCGCTGTAAAATACAGAACGGAAGCCAAACGTCAACGAGCGCAGCGCTGAAGGGGCGGAGCCACATAAGGTCTATTGTGTCGTATATATCGAGAGAAGCGCTTCAGGAACAAGAGCACATGTGGGCGGGGCTTGACTGTCCGTCAGGAATTGATTGGATGGTTGTGGTTTGCTATTGGCTGATCTCGTGTGAGTGACAGGTTATAGCCCCGCCCACTTCATCAGGGAAGAGATGCTGCAAGAGAAACTTATTCTCATTCAACGTTATTTAAATGTGCGCCGATTATTCATTGTTGATAAACACTGTAATAGTCCATAAAAATAAGAGTCGTTATAAGAGTCATTAGGTTTGATTTCAGTGGGACTGTAATACTGAACGCTCGCGTCACTAAGTGCAGGATTAGGCGGGCTGATCCGGGTCACTCATCAAGATCCCATTAAACTCAGATTAATACTAACGCCTCCGTGAAGAACAGGAGTGATGTCATCACACCATCCTCTGGTCCACTGCGCATCCACGTCATGAACTACTGACGCTTTTTCCTGACAAAATTCAAATGCTTAAAATGATCAAATAATAAATCAAAGTCAACAGCTCAAATTATTAAATTATAAATCTCTCAAACTCTCAAAATGGCAGCATCAAACTTCCTCAATAGGGGAAGCATGAATTGTATCATAAATCTAATTAAAACTCTTTTTAATTTTCATTATCAACTTAGTATAAACCTGTCAAAATTAAATCTATAATTCAATGCTCAAATCATAAATCAAATGCTCAAACGGCAAATGCGTGTCAATCGAGCCGTGTTGGCGGGAAAACTTCGGTAACGAACATTAACTCGCATCAGCCTCGTTACACAGGGTTTGTTTTAATGCCAAATTATATGAACACAAAGTAAGACTGGATAAAAAATGAAACTAACTAGTACACACACAGGTAAAGACTGACCGACTGCGCGTGTGTGTGTGTGTGTTTGTGTGTGTGTGTGTGAGAGAGAGTGTACAGTCTCAGATATAGCCCAGATCTTCATCATCATCAGTCAGTGTTTACCTGGCGTCTGTTCAGCTGGAGCAGTGCATCATGGGACAGTGCTCACACACACACTGAACAGAAAACAGGACAGATGAGAATATTGAACTTACCAGCATGAGCTCTAATAATTCACTACCTGTGCTGCGGTCTACGGCTCGTGTCTAGAGACTCACACACACTCACACAGATCTGCTCTACCGAACCCTGACCCCGAGCACACACACTCCCACCGGCCGACACACTGGAGAGACCTGCCGTCTCTCTCACACACACACACACACACACACACACACACACACACACACACACACACACACACACCACTCAACAGTCTGAGATCGGTAAGATTTCTGAAAGAGTCTCTTCTGCTCATCAAAGCTGCATTTATTTCATTAAAATACTGTAAATCCTGGGATCAAAGCTGAATTTTCAGCATCATTACTCCAAAAGTGACAGTAAAGACATTTATAATGTTACAAAAGATTCTATTTCAACTAAATGTTTTTATTTAAACTTTCTATTCATCAAAGAATCCTGAAAAATTAAAGTGTACACAACTGTTTTGAACACTGCTAATAATCATAAATGTGTCTTGAGCATCAGATCCTCATATTCTCCTGATTTCTGAAGGATCATGTGACACTGAAGACTGGAGTAATGATGCTGAAACTCAGCTTTGATCACAGGAGTAAATTACACTTTACTAGATATTATTATTTTAAATTGTCATAATATTTAACAATATTACTGTTTTTTTGTGTATTTTTAATTAAATAAACGCAGCCTTGGTGAGCAGAAGACACTTCTTTTAAAAACACTAAAAATCTGACCGATCCCAAATGTTTGACTGGTAGTGTTGTGTGTGTTTGATGTGTGTGTTGTGTGTGTTTGATGTGTGTGTTGTGTGTGTTTGATGTGTGTGTTGTATGTGTGTGTGTGTTCGATTGCCGAGCAATTGAAAACAATCGATGTGTTTGATGTGTGTGTGTTGTGTGTGTGTGATGTGTTTGTTGTGTGTGTTTGTTGTTTATGTTGTGTGTGTTTGATGTGTGTGTGATATGTTTGTTGCGTGTGTGTGTTGTGTGTGTGTGATGTGTGTGTTTGTTGTGTGTGTTTGATGTGTGTGTGTGTGTGTGTGTTTGTTAGGTGTGTGTGTGTTGTGTGTGTTTGTTGTGTGTGTTGTGTGTGTTTGTTGTGTGTGTGTGTGTGTGTGTGATGTGTTTGATGTGTGTGTGTGTGTGTGTGATGTGTGTGTTTGTTGTGTGTGTTTGATGTGTGTGTGTGTGTGTGTGATGTGTGTGTGTGTGTGATGTGTTTGTTGTGTGTGTGTGTGTGTGTGTGTGTGTGATGTGTTTGTTGCGCGTGTGTGTTTGTTGTGTGTGTTTGATGTGTGTGTTTGATGTGTGTGTGTGTGTGTGTGTGTGAGATGTGTGTGTTTGATGTGTGTGTTTGATGTGTGTGTTTGATGTGTGTGTTTGATGTGTGTGTTTGTGTGTGCCAGCAGGGCGTGTGTGTCCTCAGGACCGCGTGTGATGTCAGCGAGTGTGCGTTCAGCCCTACCTGTGTCTACCTGTCCTGTCTGGGACACTGAAAGATAAACGTCTGCAGAGAGAGAGAAACGCAAAGAGCTGGAGAAGTCAGGAAAGAGTGAAGAGACACAGTTACAGATCAACACACTTCACACACACAGGAGCTGAGACCCACCACACACACACACTCCATCAGCTCCACAGAGAGAGTCATGCTGGTCTGCGGTGGGTCTTTATCTGTCAGATCCACAATGCATTTAAGCATTAAAGAGGACCTATGATGTCGTGATGTAGTTTCAGGCTCTACTAGAGCAGCTTTTCCTGCTGTAATGTTGATTATTTCCTCATATTCTGCATTGTTGCGGCTCCTCTCTTCCCAGTCTGTCAGTAACGCTGTTTACTTCCTGTCTCTGTGAAGCCCCTCCTCCTGAAAAGCACACTGTGCTCTAATTGGTCGGCTGGAGCAGTGTGTTGTGATTGGTCGAGCTCTTCGAGTGTGTTTGGGAAATGTCCCGCCCCCTACCATAACCGCCAGTTTAACACACTACTAACTAACTCAACCAGGCCCCGCCCCTTTATTCTGCGTATGAATTATTATAATGAGGAATATTGTGACGTGTTCCTGGAAGATACTCGAGATACAATGGAGGCGTTTCAGGCGTTCAGAAACACTGACACTGATATGGAGCAGCACTGCAGCTTCCTCATGCTCAGCAACAGCACACACTGAGCAGATGCAGATGGAGAGCGGGTCCTCTTTAAGGCTGTGCAGAGTGAACACTGCAGTGTTTGTATGTAGGACGTCCGCCATGTTCTGCATTTTAATTTCAAGATGATTTTCATTATTGCATTAACAGTCAGAGAATGTAGGGGTTAATTGTCACAAATTAATGTTTATGATTTATTTGTGTTATTTTTGCCTTTACGATAGACATGAGAGGACAGAAGACGGCACTGAAGAACTCGCCAGCGCAAACATCTTCATCAGTATATCTTACAAAAACCTTTATCATTGAAGATTGAGATATATATATATATATATATATATATATATATATATATATATATATAAACTGAGTTTAAATATGGCATTTGTCCGAGACATTCCCGAGAGCTGAATAACATCAGGATTAACGCAGCGTTACAAACGAGCAAAAATACACATCCTGGTTTCCCCGACACACAAACACACGCTGCTTCTCTCGTGGTGTGTGTGTGTGTGTGTGTGTGTAATATGAAGATGATCGGAGCCTCGTGAGATGAAGCAGTTGTTTGTTTCCTCTGAATGGGAAAAGCAAGGAATCCCACAGACAGTCTTCAGTTTCAGCAGCAGACGTTCAGAACCAAGGCATCACAGAACGGCATTCTGGGACATGCGTTCCACACACACACACACACACACACACACACAAACACACACACTGCGCACGCACTGACACGTATCGCCTCACCTCAGACTTCTCCATCTTGGTTTGCGCTTCCGCCTGCGTGATGATCTCGCTCATGTTGGTCTCCAGCACCATCCCTCCCATCACCATCTCAGCCAGAATGTTGTGAACCTGCAGGAAAGCCTCATTTACACAGCGCTTTAACAGTAGCGTTTCACAGCGCTTTAACAGTAGCGTTTCCCAGCGCTTTAACAGTAGCGTTACAGAGCGCTTTGACAGTAGCGTTTCCCATCGCTTTAACAGTAGCGTTTCACAACGCTTTGACAGTAGCGTTTCCCAGCGCTTTAACAGTAGCGGTTCACAGCGCTTTAACAGTAGCGTTTCACAGCGCTTTAATAGTAGCGTTTCACAGCGCTTTGACAGTAGCGTTTCCCAGCGCTTTAACAGTAGCGTTACAGAGCGCTTTAACAGTAGCGTTTCACAGCGCTTTAACAGTAGCGTTACAGAGCGCTTTAACAGTAGCGTTTCACAGCGCTTTAACAGTAGCGTTTCACAGCGCTTTAACAGTAGCGTTACAGAGCGCTTTGACAGTAGCGTTTCACAGCGCTTTGACAGTAGCGTTTCCCAGCGCTTTAACAGTAGCGTTTCCCAGCGCTTTAACAGTAGCGTTACAGAGCGCTTTAACAGTAGCGTTTCACAGCGCTTTAACAGTAGCGTTTCACAGCGCTTTAACAGTAGCGTTACAGAGCGCTTTAACAGTAGCGTTTCACAGCGCTTTAACAGTAGCGTTACAGAGCGCTTTAACAGTAGCGTTTCACAGCGCTTTAACAGTAGCGTTTCACAGCGCTTTAACAGTAGCGTTTCACAGCGCTTTAACAGTAGCGTTACAGAGCGCTTTGACAGTAGCGTTTCACAGCGCTTTGACAGTAGCGTTTCCCAGCGCTTTAACAGTAGCGTTTCCCAGTACTTTAACAGTAGCGTTACAGAGCGCTTTAACAGTAGCGTTTCACAGCGCTTTAACAGTAGCGTTTCACAGCGCTTTAACAGTAGCGTTTCACAGTGCTTTGACAGTAGCGTTTCCCAGCGCTTTGACAGTAGCGTTTCCCAGCGCTTTAACAGTAGCGTTACAGAGCGCTTTAACAGTAGCGTTTCCCAGCGCTTTAACAGTAGCGTTTCCCAGCGCTTTAACAGTAGCGTTACAGAGCGCTTTAACAGTAGCGTTTCACAGCGCTTTAACAGTAGCGTTTCCCAGCGCTTTAACAATAGCGTTACAGAGCGCTTTAACAGTAGCGTTTCACAGCGCTTTAACAGTAGCGTTTCACAGCGCTTTAACAGTAGCGTCTCGCAGCGCTTTAACAGTAGCGTTTCACAGCGCTTTAACAATAGCGTTTCACAGCGCTTTAACAGTAGCGTCTCGCAGCGCTTTAACAGTAGCGTTTCCCAGCGCTTTAACAGTAGCGTTTCCCAGCGCTTTAACAGTAGCGTTTCACAGCGCTTTAACAGTAGCGTTTCACAGCGCTTTAACAGTAGCGTCTCGCAGCGCTTTAACAGTAGCGTTACAGAGCGCTTTAACAGTAGCGTTACACAGCGCTTTAACAGTAGCGTTTCCCAGCGGCTTTAACAGTAGCGTTTCACAGCGCTTTAACAGTAGCGTCTCGCAGCGTTTTAACAGTAGCGTTACAGAGCGCTTTAACAGTAGCGTTACACAGCGGCTTTAACAGTAGCGTTTCACAGCGCTTTAACAGTAGCGTTACAGAGCGCTTTAACAGTAGCGTTACACAGCGCTTTAACAGTAGCGTTTCACAGCGCTTTAACAGTAGCGTCTCGCAGCGCTTTAACAGTAGCGTTACAGAGCGCTTTAACAGTAGCGTTACATAGCGCTTTAACAGTAGCGTTTCACAGCGCTTTAACAGTAGCGTCTCGCAGCGCTTTAACAGTAGCGTTACAGAGCGCTTTAACAGTAGCGTTTCCCAGCGCTTTAACAGTAGCGTTTCACAGCGCTTTAACAGTAGCGTTTCCCAGCGCTTTAACAGTAGCGTTTCACAGTGCTTTAACAGTAGCGTTTCACAGCGGCTTTAACAGTAGCGTTACACAGCGCTTTAACAGTAGCGTTTCACAGCGGCTTTAACAGTAGCGTTTCACAGCGCTTTAACAGTAGCGTTACAGAGCGCTTTAACAGTAGCGTTACAGAGCGCTTTAACAGTAGCGTTACACAGCGCTTTAACAGTAGCGTTTCCCAGCGCTTTAACAGTAGCGTTTCACAGCGGCTTTAACAGTAGCGTTTCACAGCGCTTTAACAGTAGCGTTACAGAGCGCTTTAACAGTAGCGTTACAGAGCGCTTTAACAGTAGCGTTTCACAGCGCTTTAACAGTAGCGTCTCGCAGCGCTTTAACAGTAGCGTTACAGAGCGCTTTAACAGTAGCGTTTCCCAGCGCTTTAACAGTAGCGTTACACAGCGCTTTAACAGTAGCGTTTCACAGCGGCTTTAACAGTAGCGTTACAGAGCGCTTTAACAGTAGCGTTTAACGACGTTTTAACAGTAGCGTTACACAGCGCTTTAACAGTAGCGTTACACAGCGCTTTAACAGTAGCGTTTCACAGCGCTTTAACAGTAGCGTTACAGAGCGCTTTAACAGTAGCGTTACAGAGCGCTTTAACAGTAGCGTTTAATGACGTTTTAACAGTAGCGTTTCACAGCGGCTTTAACAGTAGCGTTACACAGCGCTTTAACAGTAGCGTTTCACAGCGCTTTAACAGTAGCGTTACAGAGCGCTTTAACAGTAGCGTTACACAGCGCTTTAACAGTAGCGTTTAACGACGTTTTAACAGTAGCGTTACACAGCGCTTTAACAGTAGCGTTACACAGCGCTTTAACAGTAGCGTTTACCATCGCTTTAACAGTAGCGTTTCACAGCGCTTTAACAGTAGCGTTTCCCAGCGCTTTAACAGTAGCGTTTCACAGCGCTTTAACAGTAGCGTTACAGAGCGCTTTAACAGTAGCGTTACAGAGCGCTTTAACAGTAGCGTTTAACGACGTTTTAACAGTAGCGCTTCACAGCGCTTTAACAGTAGCGCTTTAACAGTAGCGCTTTAACAGTAGCGCTTTAACAGTAGCGTTACACAGCGCTTTAACAGTAGCGCTTTAACAGTAGCGTTACACAGCGCTTTAACAGTAGCGTTACACAGCGCTTTAACAGTAGCGCTTTAACAGTAGCGTTACACAGCGCTTTAACAGTAGCGCTTTAACAGTAGCGTTACACAGCGCTTTAACAGTAGCGTTACACAGCGCTTTAACAGTAGCGTTACACAGCGCTTTAACATTAGCGTTACCCAGCGCTTTAACAGTAGCGTTACACAGCGCTTTAACTGTAGCGTTACACAGCGCTTTAACATTAGCGTTACTCAGCGCTTTAACAGTAGCGTTACACAGCGCTTTAACAGTAGCGTTACACAGTGCTTTAACAGTAGCGTTACACAGCGCTTTAACAGTACCGTTACAGAGCGCTTTAACAGTAGCGTTTCCCAGCGCTTTAACAGTAGCGTTTCCCAGCGCTTTAACAGTAGCGTTTCCCATCGCTTTAACAGTAGCGTTTCCCAGCGCTTTAACCGTAGCGTTTCCCAGCGCTTTAACAGTAGCGTTTCCCATCGGTTTAACAGTAGCGTTTCACAGCGCTTTAACAGTAGCGTTTCCCATCGCTTTAACAGTAGCGTTTCACAGCGCTTTAACAGTAGCGTTTCACAGCGCTTTAACAGTAGCGTTTCACAGCGCTTTAACAGTAGCGTTTCCCATCGCTTTAACAGTAGCGTTAAACAGCGCTTTAACAGTAGCGTTTCCCAGCGCTTTAACAGTAGCGTTTCACAACGCTTTAACAGTAGCGCTACACAGCGCTTTAACAGTAGCGTTTCACAACGCTTTAACAGTAGCGTTACAGAGCGCTTTAACAGTAGCGTTACAGAGCGCTTTAACAGTAGCGTTACAGAGCGCTTTAACAGTAGCGTTACACAGCGCTTTAACAGTAGCGTTACACAGCGCTTTAACAGTAGCGTTTCACAGCGCTTTAACAGTAGCGTTACAGAGCGCTTTAACAGTAGCGTTAAAGAGCGCTTTAACAGTAGCGTTTAACGACGTTTTAACAGTAGCGTTACACAGCGCTTTAACAGTAGCGCTTTAACAGTAGCGTTACACAGCGCTTTAACAGTAGCGCTTTAACAGTAGCGTTACACAGCGCTTTAACAGTAGCGTTACACAGCGCTTTAACAGTAGCGCTTTAACAGTAGCGTTACACAGCGCTTTAACAGTAGCGCTTTAACAGTAGCGTTACACAGCGCTTTAACAGTCGCGTTACACAGCGCTTTAACAGTAGCGCTTTAACAGTAGCGTTACACAGCGCTTTAACAGTAGCGTTACACAGCGCTTTAACAGTAGCGTTACACAGCGCTTTAACAGTAGCGTTACACAGTGCTTTAACAGTAGCGTTACAGAGCGCTTTAACAGTAGCGTTACACAGTGCTTTAACAGTAGCGTTACAGAGCGCTTTAACAGTAGCGTTTCCCAGCGCTTTAACAGTAGCGTTTCCCAGCGCTTTAACAGTAGCGTTTCCCAGCGCTTTAACAGTAGCGTTTCCCATCGCTTTAACAGTAGCGTTTCCCAGCGCTTTAACCGTAGCGTTTCCCAGCGCTTTAACAGTAGCGTTTCCCATCGCTTTAACAGTAGCGTTTCCCATCGCTTTAACAGTAGCGTTTCACAGCGCTTTAACAGTAGCGTTTCACAGCGCTTTAACAGAAGCGTTTCACAGCGCTTTAACAGTAGCGTTTCCCAGCGCTTTAACAGTAGCGTTTCCCATCGCTTTAACAGTAGCGTTTCACAGCGCTTTAACAGTAGCGTTTCACAGCGCTTTAACAGTAGCGTTTCACAGCGCTTTAACAGAAGCGTTTCACAGCGCTTTAACAGTAGCGTTTCACAGCGCTTTAACAGTAGCGTTACACAGCGCTTTAACAGTAGCGTTTCACAACGCTTTAACAGTAGCGTTACACAGCGCTTTAACAGTAGCGTTTCCCAGCGCGTTTCCCAGCGCTTTAACAGTAGCGTTACACAGCGCTTTAACAGTAGCGTTACACAGCGCTTTAACAGTAGCGTTTCCCAGCGCGTTTCCCAGCGCTTTAACAGTAGCGTTTCCCAGCGCTTTAACAGTAGCGTTTCACAGCGCTTTAACAGAAGCGTTTCCCAGCGCTTTAACAGTAGCGTTTCACAACGCTTTAACAGTAGCGTTACACAGCGCTTTAACAGTAGCGTTTCACAACGCTTTAACAGTAGCGTTACACAGCGCTTTAACAGTAGCGTTTCCCAGCGCGTTTCCCAGCGCTTTAACAGTAGCGTTACACAGCGCTTTAACAGTAGCGTTACACAGCGCTTTAACAGTAGCGTTTCCCAGCGCTTTAACAGTAGCGTTTCCCAGCGCGTTTCACAACGCTTTAACAGTAGCGTTACACAGCGCTTTAACAGTAGCGTTTCACAACGCTTTAACAGTAGCGTTTCCCAGCACGTTTCCCAGCGCTTTAACAGTAGCATTTCCTAGCGCTTTAACAGTAGCGTTTCACAACGCTTTAACAGTAGCGTTACACAGCGCTTTAACAGTAGCGTTTCACAACGGTTTAACAGTAGCGTTTCCCAGCGCTTTAACAGTAGCGTTTCACAACGCTTTAACAGTAGCGATACACAGCGCTTTAACAGTAGCGTTTCACAACGCTTTAACAGTAGCGATACACAGCGCTTTAACAGTAGCGTTTCACAACGCTTTAACAGTAGCGTTACAGAGCGCTTTAACAGTAGCGTTTCCCAGCGCGTTTCCCAGGGCTTTAACAGTAGCATTTCCTAGCGCTTTAACAGTAGCGTTTCCCAGCGCGTTTCCCAGCCCTTTAACAGTAGCGTTTCCCATCGCTTTAACAGTAGCGTTACACAGCGCTTTAACAGTAGCGTTTCCCAGCGCTTTAACAGTAGCGTTTCACAACGCTTTAACAGTAGCGCTACACAGCGCTTTAACAGTAGCGTTTCACAACGCTTTAACAGTAGCGTTACAGAGCGCTTTAACAGTAGCGTTACAGAGCGCTTTAACAGTAGCGTTACAGAGCGCTTTAACAGTAGCGTTACACAGCGCTTTAACAGTAGCGTTACACAGCGCTTTAACAGTAGCGTTTCACAGCGCTTTAACAGTAGCGTTACAGAGCGCTTTAACAGTAGCGTTAAAGAGCGCTTTAACAGTAGCGTTTAACGACGTTTTAACAGTAGCGTTACACAGCGCTTTAACAGTAGCGCTTTAACAGTAGCGTTACACAGCGCTTTAACAGTAGCGCTTTAACAGTAGCGCTTTAACAGTAGCGTTACACAGCGCTTTAACAGTAGCGTTACACAGCGCTTTAACAGTAGCGCTTTAACAGTAGCGTTACACAGCGCTTTAACAGTAGCGCTTTAACAGTAGCGTTACACAGCGCTTTAACAGTCGCGTTACACAGCGCTTTAACAGTAGCGCTTTAACAGTAGCGTTACACAGCGCTTTAACAGTAGCGTTACACAGCGCTTTAACAGTAGCGTTACACAGCGCTTTAACAGTAGCGTTACACAGTGCTTTAACAGTAGCGTTACACAGCGCTTTAACAGTACCGTTACAGAGCGCTTTAACAGTACCGTTACAGAGCGCTTTAACAGTAGCGTTTCCCAGCGCTTTAACAGTAGCGTTTCCCAGCGCTTTAACAGTAGCGTTTCCCATCGCTTTAACAGTAGCGTTTCCCAGCGCTTTAACCGTAGCGTTTCCCAGCGCTTTAACAGTAGCGTTTCCCATCGCTTTAACAGTAGCGTTTCCCATCGCTTTAACAGTAGCGTTTCACAGCGCTTTAACAGTAGCGTTTCACAGCGCTTTAACAGAAGCGTTTCACAGCGCTTTAACAGTAGCGTTTCCCAGCGCTTTAACAGTAGCGTTTCCCAGCGCTTTAACAGTAGCGTTTCCCATCGCTTTAACAGTAGCGTTTCACAGCGCTTTAACAGTAGCGTTTCACAGCGCTTTAACAGTAGCGTTTCACAGCGCTTTAACAGAAGCGTTTCACAGCGCTTTAACAGTAGCGTTTCACAGCGCTTTAACAGTAGCGTTTCCCAGCGCTTTAACAGTAGCGTTTCACAACGCTTTAACAGTAGCGTTACACAGCGCTTTAACAGTAGCGTTTCACAACGCTTTAACAGTAGCGTTACACAGCGCTTTAACAGTAGCGTTTCCCAGCGCGTTTCCCAGCGCTTTAACAGTAGCGTTACACAGCGCTTTAACAGTAGCGTTACACAGCGCTTTAACAGTAGCGTTTCCCAGCGCTTTAACAGTAGCGTTTCCCAGCGCGTTTCACAACGCTTTAACAGTAGCGTTACACAGCGCTTTAACAGTAGCGTTTCACAACGCTTTAACAGTAGCGTTTCCCAGCACGTTTCCCAGCGCTTTAACAGTAGCGTTTCCCAGCACGTTTCACAACGCTTTAACAGTAGCGTTACACAGCGCTTTAACAGTAGCGTTTCACAACGCTTTAACAGTAGCGTTTCACAACGCTTTAACAGTAGCGATACACAGCGCTTTAACAGTAGCGTTTCACAACGCTTTAACAGTAGCGTTACAGAGCGCTTTAACAGTAGCGTTTCCCAGCGCGTTTCCCAGGGCTTTAACAGTAGCATTTCCTAGCGCTTTAACAGTAGCGTTTCCCAGCGCGTTTCCCAGCCCTTTAACAGTAGCGTTTCCCAGCGCTTTAACAGTAGCGTTTCACAGCGCTTTAACAGTAGCGTTACACAGCGCTTTAACAGTAGCGTTTCACAGCGCTTTAACAGTAGCGTTACACAGCGCTTTAACAGTAGCGTTTCACAGCGCTTTAACAGTAGCGTTTCACAGCGCTTTAACAGTAGCGTTTCACAGCGCTTTAACAGTAGCGTTTCACAGCGCTTTAACAGTAGCGTTTCACAGCGGCTTTAACAGTAGCGTTTCACAGCGCTTTAACAGTAGCGTTTCACAGCGCTTTAACAGTAGCGTTACACAGCGCTTTAACAGTAGCGTTACAGAGCGCTTTAACAGTAGCGTTTCACAGCGCTTTAACAGTAGCGTTTCCCAGCGCTTTAACAGTAGCGTTACAGAGCGCTTTAACAGTAGCGTTTCACAGCGCTTTAACAGTAGCGTTTCACAGCGCTTTAACAGTAGCGTTTCACAGCGCTTTAACAGTAGCGTTTCACAGCGCTTTAACAGTAGCGTTTCACAGCGCTTTAACAGTAGCGTTTCACAGCGCTTTAACAGTAGCGTTTCACAGCGCTTTAACAGTAGCGTTTCACAGCGCTTTAACAGTAGCGTTTCACAGCGCTTTAACAGTAGCGTTTCACAGCGCTTTAACAGTAGCGTTTCACAGCGCTTTAACAGTAGCGGTTCACAGCTCTTTAACAGTAGCGTTTCACAGCGCTTTAACAGTAGCGTTTCACAGCGCTTTACCGCAGCTCTAGAATAAAGTTATTGTCCAGATAAAGTTAGTTTTGATTGATTCACTTCTGTTGTAAAGATCATTAGTTATTAACTTAGCGACCGCTAACACGACACCGCTCTACAGTATTAGTGTAGCGAAATCAGATCAGCTTATTTTTTGCCACGCTTGCAGAGAAAGGCTCAGAACAAAGTTACTGGGTTGAAATCGGAGGATGTGGGCGGAGTCGGGATTTCGTGGAGTCGGGGGATGTGGGCGGAGTCAGGATTTTACGGAGTCGGGATGTGGGCGGAGTCAGGGTTTTGTGGAGTTGGGATGTGGCCGGAGTCAGGATTTCGCGGAGTCAGGGATGTGGGCGTAGTTGGGATTTCGAAGAGTCGGGATGTGGGCGGAGTCGGGGATGTGGGCGGAGTCGGATTTCACAGAGTCGGGATGTGGGCGGAGTCGGGATTTCACAGAGTCGGGATGTGGGCGGAGTCGGGATTTCACAGAGTCGGGATGTGGGCGGAGTCGGGATGTGGGCGGAGTCGGGATGTGGGCGGAGTCGGGATGTGGGCGGAGTCGGGATGTGGGCGGAGTCGGGATGTGGGCGGAGTCGGGATGTGGGCGGAGTCGGGATGTGGGGGCGGAGTTGGGATGTGGGCTGAGTCA